>JBBPME010000422.1:0-17995 GCA_038090155.1 Rossbeevera pachydermis
GCTTGGGGTCATTGTCTTGCTGAAAGATGGTGTCAGGAGGATTGAAACCATAATACTCCAGTGTCTGCTGGAGTTCATCCTTCAAAATTTGAAGGTAGAGGTCCCCATCCATCCTACCATCAATCTTGGTATTACAATTCATCGTTTCTTTCTTTTTCTTTTGCTTGTTCTCACTACGGACTACTGAGTCTCTGCGTTCGAACCATGCTCTGACCTTTTCTTTCTTCTATGATGACATAATACCCTTGACCCATCGCTTAGTCATCATTCCCTCCACAATGACTCATCCACAGTCAGCATGACTCATCGTGACTCATCCGCAGTCAACATGACTCATCATGACTTACTCATCCGCAGTCATTCTGACTCATCTTCACAACTGTGGATTACTCATCTTCCTTCCACCATGTTCCATGGTGTTCCATCAGCTTAGTCATCTTCATTTCCCTGTACTATATAAACCCTTCCATACCTTCTGTATTCCCTAAGCTAGATCTCCTCTGTACTCCCTTGTACTTCACTGCCCCCTGCAATTTAGCCCCTCCCTTGACAACCCTTCAGTGGGAAGACCTCTGGAAGTCCTCGTCCTACTTTTGAGTGGATGCTCTCTTCATCCCTCGCCTTATTACTCTTCACTTGATTGAGTAACCTTCACCTTGACATTCGATCGAGCGATACCTGCAGTTGTCACCCTCGACAACACCCTTGCCTCTCATTGCAACATTAGATCATAATGTTACCTTCATCCTTGTCACTGTTACTCTGACAGTATCCTAAGTCCTCCCTTGCTCACAGAGGCTATGCTCGTTCCTACCCGGACCAAGTGTAACACTTGGAGGCAAATCCAACTCCCTCCCAAGTCATACAACCCCACATCATCAAAGGTCCTCCTCCAAACTTGAGGGTTCCATCTACCAGCCTATCACTAAGCCCTTCACCTGATCTTTTCCAAGCCCATTTACGCCCATCTGACTCTAGGTGATTGATTTTTGTCTCATCAGACCATATGACCTTCTTCCAGTCCTCTATAGTCCAATCCTTGTGAGCATAAGCAAAATCCAAATGAGCCTTGCAATGCCTAGCAGAGAGAAGAGGGTGTTTGGACTTCACTACAGCCTTCATATCAGATTTCTTCAAATGAAAATGAACTGTACTGTCGGAGAGTGGCTCATTAATGATATTGGACAGAGCTTTGGTCACTTGGACAGCATTTTCAGCTCTATCAGAGGTGATAAGGTGTTGGAGATGGTGAATGTTGGCAGGGGAAAGCTTGGAAGGACGACCTCCAATAGCTCTGGAAAGGGTAGAACGCTTCTTGGAGCAAAGTTTGGATATAGTGGAAGAGCTGACACCAGTTTGCTTGGCAATTGCTTCACCAGAATGACCAGCATCAAGCAAAGAAAGAATGGTGCTTTGCTGAGTGAGAGAGAGGGATTTAACCATGATTGAAGTTGGAAAATAAGAAGTGTGTGAACTATTTTAAACTCAGACATGCTATTTATATGTATATATTTGTTTGTATTGACAAAAAATAACAAAGAATCAATGATTTGACTAAGATCCTAGTCATCATTTCAAAAGCTCAGAAACCCTTTTCATGACATGGTTGTCTTAAAATGGATCTATCTCAATGGTGTGTGACCCAAATCACATGCCCCTGGGGGAAATGTCATAGCTGTGAGTATGTATTATTTATAACTCCACCAAAGACAACCGGAATTACCACAGTGCCTGGCAGTGTGCTCCACACATCACAGTTGAGGCAAACATGGAAAGGGTTTCCGAGATCACTGTAAGTACAGATGCACAAGTAGTAGAGATAGGAGAGCCTTGCATAGAATGAGGTCTCCTCTTTGAAAACCCCAAGAGAAAGCAGTCTTCCCAATGACTTTTTCATTATTGGAGTCTTCCTCCATGTCGATTAGGGCAGGATGTTCTTTTCCTCCACTTTAGCAACCTTTTTGGTGAATCGCTTGCCAGAAGAGGTGGCAGGCAAGGGGGAGGTGAAGGCTGAGCAAGAGGTGGCATTATGGCCAGATTTTCTACAGCAAAGACAAAGTCCAAGTTTGAAGCATCACTCTCTCTCTTTAGGAGTAAGCTTTGTGATTTTTACAGTGTCTACATCCATGGCATTGGGGTCCCTTTCCTTAGGGGAGTGGATGACAGTTTGGGGGACGATGAGGTGGGATTGGCCATGTCCTCTATGGAGTTTGGTGGTCATTGTGGCACAACATTGGTAGTCATTGAGTCTCTGCATATTGGTATACCAATCTGCAACAGTGGTTGGAACTTTCTCCATGAGATAGACTTGTTCGAAGAGTGAGGGTGTTGCAAATCTCACTTCACTTCCTCTTATCTTATCTTATCTTATCACAGCGCCAATCTTATCAATCACATCTTATCAGCGCACTTATCTCTCTATCTTAATCAGTAATGTCATGGTCTAGAACCTGACACATGTTTCACATGAGGCCAGCTTCTTTTCATTTCTGCTCAGCTTCTCTTCCATTGGATTGTACAACCTCGCTTCTTGACTTCTTTCTCTCACACTCGTGAGAACAGTATATCCTAATATAGTAGATAGTGTCAGACACAGCTTGGTCTGTGCATATGTACTAGTAGTATAAATACTTGAATGCAGCAACTGAACAAGCTAGTCTTGTTCTGGTTGGATTCTCTCTAATCAGTTCCCTCCATTCTACTCTTGTCTTTAGTTGAGGTGCCTAGTTCTTGTGATTAAGGTTGCCTTCAGAGGGGGGGATGCCAGTCAAGAAGAACTGATAGAAGGTGGCCTCTTCCTGGAGACTAGAGATGGAAACTTTGTTCTGGAACTGGGTGATATAGGAGGTGAGGGAGGGGGAGAATGATCCATCATGCTTGGTCTCCATATGAAAGGAGGAGAGCCAAGTGAGGGCATTGGCTACTAAGTTGGAGTGTTCAAAGTTTTTCTTAAACTCATTGAAGAAATCACTCCAGGTGCCTAGAGAAAGAGAGCTGGCGGAGAGCCTCTTTGAGGTGAAGGTGTTACACTTGATCCGGATAGGAACAAGTGTAGCCTTGAGAAGAAGGTCTTGGAGCAAAGAACAAGGGCAAAGGGTCTTGAGGAATAAGGGATCAAGACAATGAAGGACTAAGGGGACTAAGGAAGTCTTGAGAATCAAGGGGATCAAGACAACGAGATTCTTCAAGGGTCAAGAGATTGAAGACTAAGGTCTGAGAGCGACAAAGACAACCTTTAGAGCTTGGATAGAGCTTAAGGGTTGAAGCGTCCTTTCAAGTGCAGGACGAGGTCACACAGAGGTTGTAGGGGACAAAGGATATATTCCAAGACATATCTAAGGGATACTCAAGGAGATCAAGGTTAAAGAAAAGCTAAGAGCAGGGAAAGTTACTTATAAGTAGGAAAATGAACAATAAGAATAACAATGATTGGTCAAATAAAGTGGTGCCATAGAACGCTATGGAATACAATGGAATGTGTAGGTAATCCGCAGTAAGGAACAAGAAGAAGCTATGGATGACTAAGTGTACAGGCAAGCAATGAGGAACTAGAGAGTAGAAGAGAAAGCGAGGAGGGAAAAGAAAAGAGGGCTGTATGAATCATAACAGAAGGTATCTGACCAGGAGTAGACAGTTCCTTTCTTCATGAAGGAGAGGGCGAAACCAACTTGTCTCTCATCCAAGTGGTAGGTGTCTTTGTTGATAGCAAGGTATCTCTGAACCAAGTGTATCCAGGGCATGGCTTTATCTTGAGAGCCATCGAAGTCCTTGTATTGAGTGAGGTGGAGTTTTATGGGTTTGGAAGACGACATGACATGGGGTGGTGGAGGTGGGGGAAGACTAAAGAGGGGTTGGTGGGCAATTGATGTGGGGGACAGAGGAGTGGGTGGTCTGGGGAGGGAGAGGCTCAAGGATAGCTGTCAAGCTAGTTCGGTGTCGAGGAAGATGGTGTCGTCTAGTTCCTGGGTGGAGGAAAGGGTAAGATCTGGGTCAAGATCTATATCTTTGTTGCTGGTTTAGCAAGGAAGGGACTCTGGGAACTCAGGAGAGACTTGAATTTCTCTCCAAGAGGAAGCTGTTGCTAGGGCATGATGGATCAAAGAGATGAAGGGATTCTGTGGGATGGAAGAGGAATTCCTTCTCTCTGGTCTTGAGTAGAGGAGTTTGGAAGGAATGGTGGTGGTGGTTCACAACGATGGTGACCAAGGGGAAAGCTAGAGCTTTTGTTACAACTGGCCTGGGTAGGGTTGACTGTAGACTTGATGGGTACTAGGGCTGAAGGTTGGTGGTCCTAAGGTAGACACCAGAGAATGACGAAGGACTAGGGATGCCTTGAGAGCTTCACCACGAAGTGTAGCAAGAGGACTTGACTGAGGAGTCTGAAGGGGAAGTCCTTGGACAACGAAGAGCTAAGAGTGCCTCAAGAGCTTCACCATAAAGCGTAACACGAGGGCTTGACTAAGGAGTCCAAAGGGAAAGACCTTGGGACGATGAAGGACTAGAGTGGAGAGCACACACTTAGAGGGACTAAGGGTTGGGCTGAGAGCAGATGTATTCGAGAGTATCAAGTGGCTCTAGCTTAGTATACAGGGATGGGCATCTAGAGTTTAAGAGATTTATAGTACAAGGGAGAAAGGAGATGGAAGGTCATGGGACATGACCAAAGGGGAATGCATTATCCACAGTAAAAAAGAGTTATAAAGACTGTGGGTGAGTAAGGTTACACTAAGCAGGTGACAAGGCACAAGGGGTAAGCAAGAGTAAAGACATAGTGTTACAACTTGCCCCTATTTTGTTTTTCTCTCTTTGTCAATGCTTATCACTATGCCTTTCTCTTATCCATCATTTACTCACAGTACTTTAGTCATCCACAGTCTTCATGACTCATTCACAACTGCAGATTACCCATCTCCTTTACTCATGCTTACTCATTGTCCTTTGTTATCTGCTTGGTATAACCATTACTCATCCGCAGTCTTCATGATTTATTCCTACTGTGGATGACACATCCTCCTTCAGTCATGTTCCATGACCTTCCATCTCTCTTCTATATAAACCCTAGACACTCGTTCCTGTACATTAAGCTAGAGCTACTTAATACTCTCAAATACATCTGCTCTCAGCCCAACCCTTAGTCCCTCTGAGCATGTGCTCCTCACCCTAGTCCTTCATTGTCCATGGCCTTCCCCTTTGGACTCCTCAGCCAAGCCCTTGTGCTATGCTTCATGGTGAAGCTCTTGAGGCACCCTTTGTCCTTCATTGTCCAAGGCCTTCCCCTTCAAACTCCTTAGCCAAGCCCTCTTGCTATGCTTCATGGTGAAGTTCTCAAGGCACCCTTAGTCTTTCATTGTCCTCTGGTGTCTACCTTAGGACTTCCTACCCTTAGCCCTAGTACCCATCAAGTCTACGGCTGACCCTACCCGGGCCAGTCATAACATATAGGGGTGAGTGAAGCAAAGGGAAACAATGGGAAGCAAAAGAGAACAATGGGAAACAAGGGGAATAATAGGAAACTATAGGGCAAGAAGAGAGAAAAAGAAAGAATAGTCCAGGTGTGGTTCAAACATAGAGACTTGGTAGTCCAGAGTGAGAACAAAGAAAAAGAAAGGATTGTAACAGAACTATACTACTATTGGTCTTGTATATATACTAGTTACCATGAGTTTTCCATAAGGCACTATCTATAATGTCAATGGGAAACTATCAATAATGCTATGCTTGGCTATGCACCATGAGGTGATCCATGTGGTTAACATGCCTAAGGCTATACACCATGAGGTGTTATTTATACCATGAGGATACCATGCCTATGCAATGCGCTATCCATGCTGTAACAATATGTATGGTATAATGTCATGGTCTAGAGCAATGACCAATGCTACAATGTGATGTCATGAGTCATGTGACTATCTATGGATAATCACAATGCAATGAATGGACAATCATAATCATCTATAGCATGTGTCTATAACAGTTAATGAGTGCTAGGAAGCAGGCATATATGCGATTAATGATGGCTTTGAGGGTTTTGTAACAGAGTATAACAATGTCCGTATCAAGGAAGGAGATCAATGGAAAGGTGCCTTTATTACCCACAAAGGACTTTACGAACCCACCGTCATGTTCTTTGGAATGAACAACTCTCCCTCCACCTTTTAATGCTTCATAAATGATTCCTTCTGCAATATGATCACCAAAGGATGGCTGGTCATCTACATTGACAACCTCCTAATCTTCTCCCCTGATGATGCCTCCCATACTGAACACACTTGACAAGTCCTCCAGTGAATGCAGGAACTCAACCTCCACCTTTGTCTTGAGAAGTGCAAATTTGCTGCCAAGGAAGTGGAATTCTTTGGGATGATCATCTGCCCTGGCACCCTAGCAATGGACCCAGTTAAGCTGGATGGTATCGCTTCTTGGCCTGCACCCTCCAAAGTCAAAGATGTCTGATTGTTCCTTGGCTTTGTCAATTTCTATTTTCGCTTCATTGACCACTACTTTGATATTGCTCACCCCCTCATAGACCTAACCAAGAAAGATAAACCTTGGGACTGGACCCCTGCCTGCCAATCCACCTTTGACTCCTTGAAGGCCTCACTTCTCTCGAAACTGGTTCTTCGCCTTCCTGACCTCTCCGCCCCTTTCACCATTGCTACAGACGCCTCTCGTGATGCCACTGGGGCCATCCTCCTCCAAACCAACTCAAATGGTGACTGGCATCCATGCTCTTACCTCTCCCAGTCCCTTATTCCTGCTGAATGCAACTACAACATCTATGATTGTAAACTCCTCACAGTCATCTGTGCATTGCAGGTATGAAAACATTACCTCCAAGGATCTTCTTTCCCCACTCAGATCTTCACCGACCACAAGAACCTCACCTACTTCTGCTTCCCCCAGAATCTCAATCATCGACAAGCCTGCTGGCTCCTCGACCTCACAGACTATGACCTCTGCATGACTCACATTCATGGCAAACTCCTTGCTGGGCCAGATGCTCTCTCTTGTCAACCAGACAAGTTGTCCTTCCTTCCCAAAGACAACAAGGCTGTCACCCTACTCCCCCCCAACCTCTTCATCCATGCCTTTGATGTCGCCCTCTGGAATAAGATTGCCTCAGCTGCCAGCGATGACTCCCTTGCACAAAATGCTCTATAAAGCCTTGAGAAAACTATTCCTCCTGCCTTCCACTCTCGCCTTTCCAGTTGGAAATACGCTGAAGGCATCCTCACTGACCAAGACCGGGTTTATCTCTCCTTCCCCTCTCTCTGCAAAGAGATTGTATCTCGAGCCCATGACCACCCCTCTGCTGGTCACCCTGGTGATCTCAAAACACACCAGCTTGTTTCTGCCGAATACTGGTGGCCTAGCCTTGCTCAGTTTATTTGCAAATATGTCAAAGGGTGCTTCCTTTGTCAACAGTGCAAAGTAAACACCCACTCCACCTCCCCTCCCCTCACCTCCATCAAATCATCCTCCTCTCGCCCTTCCAGCAGGTCTCCTGTAATCTTATCACTGACCTCACCTCCTCCTTTGGTTTCGATTCCTTGCTGGTCATGGTATACCATGGCCTTACAAAGGGGGTGATACTTTGCCCTACCAAGAAAACTGTCACCACTGAAGAAATTGCCTCTCTCTTTTTCCACAAAGTCTACAAACGGTTCAGCCTATATGACAAAATTATCTCTGATTATGGCCCCCAATTCACCTCATCCTTTGCCAAAGAACTTGGAAAGGTTCTTGGCTATGACCTCTCCCTCTCCACCACCTACCACCTTCAAACTGATGGAAAAACAGAACAGGTCAACCAGGAAGTCAAAACCTACCTCTGGATCTTTTGCGGTGATAACCCTACCTCATGGGCTAATTGGATCACCCATGTGGAATTCGCCCACAACCACTGCCCTTACTCCGTCACAAGAAAGTCCCCCTTTTTCCTCATGATGGGCTTCAACCCTTGCCTCCTCTCCACCATTTTCTTTGAGATCAACCTTCCTGTGGTCAAATCCCACCTAAAAACCCTTACTGCTGCTTGAGATGAAGCCTTAGCTGCTCATGAACTCACTATGCAAGGCATGAAAGCTTGCCATGGCAGAGGATTCAAACCCTTTGCCAAAGGAGATAAAGTGTGGCTAGAAGCCAGGAACTTGAAATGTTCCCACACCTCCTTTAAATTCACCTCAAAATGAGAAAAACCCTTTGTCATCACTCAGATCCTATCTCCACTCACTTATCGATTATGTCTCCCCAAACATGGAGCATTCACAATGTGTTCCATGCCTCTCTCTTATTGCCCTATCGTGAAAATCCTGTTCATGGTCCAAACTTCCCAGCTCCACCTCCGGATCTAATAGAAGGTAAAGAAGAATATGAGATACTACAGATCATACACCACAAAGGCTCTATCAGAAACTGAATGTTTCTAATCCATTGGAAAGGGTACACTGTAAAGGAAGATACTTGGCTCCCAGAATGGAAATTAAAACATGCCAAGTCTGTCCTCCTTGCATATAAAAAACTCCATCCCTTCGTCTTTTTCCCCAACCCCCTTTCCACCTAAGCAGCCTACCCCTTCCAAATCCAACATGTCCAATGTCTCAAACATGTCCCTTTCTACCGTATTTTCCCTTCCTTCTACCTCCCCACCACTTTCACCTTCTTCTTCAAATTCTCCTCCTGATCTTCCTAGGCACAATGCTTCTTTGTCTGACCACCCAAACACTATGGGACTTGGTACTCCTCTTCCCCCTTCCATAACTGATGACTCCCCCTTCCACTGGCACTCTGAGTCTCCCCTCTTCATCCCCTCCCCTTGCTCTGTCCTCGCAGTTCATATTTCCACTTATGCACTTTGTCTCCGAAATGACAAGCCATCATCCCCCTCCATTCATTGCCTCAGAGCATACCTCCTGGATTGTAGAATGCACCAATCCATCTCCACCCATGTGGACATGGACTTCCCCCTCCACTCTTTGTATTTTGCCTTTGTTCACTCCTCCCACCTCCTCCCCATTATAAATGCCATGTGCACCTCCTCTGAAGGCAGCCTGGCATTCCTGGCTTCCCAGATGTCTGCTTCCCATCAGGCTATTGAGGAACAACTCCTCTCTGCCATACATCAACTAGGCATGATGGAGTTTGTTAATGACATTGATAGATTTCTGGCTGAACTGGCTGCCCACCTCTCACCTCACCTTTCACCCCCCTCCTGTCCCCCAGGACTCCCTCCCCGCTCCTTCCCTACTAAGGTTGCAGCAGCCTCTTCAACAGGCCTCCTCGAGGTTCTATCAATCCCCTCTGCCTCCTCCTTTCCACTCAGTGCTACTGAGATCGAAGATCTCCATCACATAGAAGCCATCCACTGCTTGGAAGAAACCCTACTGAATGAAGAGGACCACTACAAAGGGATTGATCCCACCTTCCTGGCTCCCAAATCCCCCTCTACTTCCTCTTCCCCTCTCAACTCCAATGAATTCATCACCCTGGACCAGGCAGAATTGGAATACCAGCAAAGGACTGGAGACCACCCTCTTCCCCAAGGACTCCTCCTCTTCTCCTCCTCTTGCTTTCACTGTCACTGTTTAGGGCATTTTCAGGTGGATTGCCCAGGTTATCAATGTCTCACCTGTCTCAGATGATGACCAGGTCACATTCAATGGAGTTGCCCCCTTGGCAGACGCACTCCTCATATCTCCCCATCCTCCTCCTCCTCCTCCTCCTCCTTCCACTGTTCCCTGGGATCTAGATGTTCCTCTCGCTTCTCCAACCACCCACTCTCCATCACTCCCCCTAGCAACAACTCTCAAGATGACATCAGTGATTATGGAGATGACTTCTATGATGAAGTCGCTAAGTCTAACATGACTGGAGAACCCTGCAGTTTCTTCTGACTGCTTTGTTCAGGTGAACAGAAGCCTACAAGGGGGTAATGTTACAACTTGCCCCTGTTTTTTTTTCTCTCTCTTTGTTAATGTGTATCACTATGTCTTTCTCTTGTCCATTGTTTACTCACTGTACTGTAGTCATCTGCAGTCTTCATAACTCATCCTCTACTGTGGATTACCAATCTCCTTTACTCATGCTTACTCATCACACTTTGTCATCTGCTTAGTGTAACCATTACTCATCTGCAGTCTTCATGACTCATTCTTACTATGGATGACACATCCTCCTTCAGTCATATTCCATGACCTTCCATCCCCTTTCTATATAAACCCTAGACACTTGTTCCTGTAACACTAAGCTAGAGCTACTCGATTCTCTCTCAAATACACCTGCTCTCAGTCCACCTCTGAGTCCCTCGGTTCCCTCATCCCTCTGAGGGTGTGCTCCAAACCCCTAGTTCCTCTAAGTGTGTGCTCCCAAATTCCTAGGCCTTAGTCAAGCCCTCTTGTGATGCTTCATGGTGAAGCTCTCAAGGCACCCTTAGCCCTTAGCCTTTCATTGTCCTCCGGTGTCTACCATTGAACTCCTAGCCCTTTGTCTCCAGTATCCATTGAGTCTATGGCCGACCCTACATGGGCCAGTTGTAATACTTCTTCACTACCTCACCCCACCTGCCACCAGTATATGTGTCGCAACTTTTCTACCTCTATACCGCTATAGCTTGGACTCTAGAGCTAAGGAGAAGTCATTTGGACTTTAAACAATCATACTTGAATAGTCAGTGCTCCTACATTGGAGAGCAGGGGTATAATACCCTTATCTAAATATTGCCTCAAAGTAGAGCATTACATGTGTTACGACTGGCCCGGGTAGGGTCAGTTGTAGACTCGATGGATACTAGAGCTAAGGGTTAAGTCCTTAGGTAGACACCAGAGGACGACGAAAGAGTCCAAAGGGGAATGCCTTGGACGACGAAGGGCTAAGGGATTAAGAGCACACGCTCAGAGAGGGGAGTACATGCTCAGAGGGTCGAGGGAATCAAGAGACTCGGAGTGAGCTGGAGAGCAGGTGTATTCAAGGGAGAATTGAGTAGCTCTAGCTTAGGGTTACAAGACAAGTGTCTAGGGTTTATATAGAAGGGAAATGGAAGGTCATGGAACATGACCGAAGGATGATGAGTCAGCCGCAGTATGAATGAGTCATGAAGACTGCGGATGAGTAATTGTACACTAAGCGGATGATGAAGCAAGATAAGTAAACATGAGTAAGAGGGATTGATAATCCGCAGTTATGGATGAGTCATGAAGACTGCGGATGACTAAAGTAAGATGACTAAACGATCAATAAGAGAAAGGCATAGTGATAAGTGTTGACGAAGAGAGAGAGATAGAGGGAAAAGAGGAAAGTAGGGGCAAGTTGTAACAACATGTTTGCTTTGTGTTACACTTGGTCCAGGTAGGAACAAGTGTAGCCTCGAGAAGAAGGTCTTGGAACGAGGAATGAGGACAAGGAGTCTTGAGAACTAAGGGATCAAGATGACAAAGGGCTAAGGGGACTGAGGGAGTCTTGAGGATTGAAGGGATCAAGATGACAAGGTTCTTCAAGGATCGAGGGATCGAAGACAAAGGTCTGAGAGCGACAAAGACAACCTTTAAAGCTTGGATAGAGCTTTAAGGTCAAAGCGTCCTTTCAAGTGCAGAATGAGGTCACACAGAAGGTTCAAGGGACAAAGGATATATTCCAAGACATATCTAGTGGATACTCAAGGAGGTCAAGGTTAGAGAAGACAAAGGTGATGGGAATCGCTTATAAGTAAGAAAAAGGAACAATAAGAGTGACAATGATTGGTCAAACAAAATGGTGCCATAGAATGCTATGAAATGTGATGGAATGTGTAGGTAATCCACAGTAAGGAACAATAAGAAGCTGTGGATGACTAAGTATACATGTAAGCGACAAGGAACTTGGGAATAGAGAAAGAGAACAAAGAAAAGAATGAAAGGGGTTCGTATGAATCGTAACACTTTGTGGGTTAGTAGTCCTCATTCGAGAGGGAGCAACCCACTGCTGTTGCAAATCTCAAACCTTTGATCTATTATATTTCTTATCTTATCTGAACTCAGTGCCAATCTTATCAATCTCATCTTATCACTGCATCTATCTTATCTTATCTTCAGCATTCACCCTATCCATGATGTCATGGCCTAGACGAACACCTGTTTTACATGAGGTGTGCTTCTTTTCATTTCCACACTGCTTCTCTTCCATTTGATGCATAGCCTCTGGGATGAACTAGAGTGGCCTTATTGGTTACAACAACAAATCAAAAGATCATTGATTGAACAAGGCCCCTCTGTCAACAGCAGAGAAAACTTCACCAGCTACAAAGCTGAAGCAATCTTCTTGGTAGCACCCCTCCCAGTAAATCCATTCAAACAGTATGTTGATGGAACAAATATTAAAACAGTTGGCGCAAATCTCCACCCAGCTAAAGAATGTCAAAGTGGAGAATTGGACAATAAAGAAGAGGCTCGAGAGAGCCAAAAATGAAGCAGATGTAGTGAGAGGAAAGGCCAAGGAGGCTGAAAAAGCAGTAGAGCAAGGGATGGTCAATATGACTGTCAATAAACAGGTCACGATAGTTCCAAATCCAGGAAACTTTAATAGGGCCTGTAACTGTTTTGAGAAATGGTCAACCAAGATGGAGGTCTACCACAAAATGAACAAAGAGGCTTATCCAAAAGATGAACATAGAACTTATGCAGTGTTGGTCTGTATCAGATCAACAAAAGAAAAAGATGAAGACAGTGCAGATACTTGGGCCCACAATGAGCTAAAGAAAATCAAGGCCCAAAAATATGTCTGGCCAGACATAAAGGAGATAGAAAGGATTCTCTGCCAGAGGTTCACCATGGGAAATGAGAGGGACTTGGCCATGCAAAGGTTTATGTCCATGAAACAAGGTTTCAAGGAGTATACTCAAATGCTCCTCAAATGATGGATCACCAACCACAACCAGGTGATGTGTGGCGACACAATGGGAATTGCATTGCTAGAACAACAAATCAGGGCCAAAGTAATGAGGCCCATATTTTTAGACAAATAGAGGCAGAACACCATATCTGACTATGTAACAGTGATTCAAGAATATGCTGAAGCCATTGAGTCCTTTGAGACTCGTAGTAAGGTCCCAACCCCTTATAGCAACAAAAGAGAAAGGGACCCTAACGTGATGGACATTGACAATGTCAGAAAAGCACTGCAAGGCTGCTTTAATTGCAGAAAAGAGGAACACATGGTAAAGGACTGTTGTGCACCATCTACTTGGTGTAGAGAATGTGCTTGGAATAGAAACCAGCACAGAAAAGAGTGCTCTGAAGCACCCAAAACCCATACTATAGCCAGTCAGCAAGATGAAACTACATTAACGTCACCCAGGGCCATGGGAGAGACAACTCCCCAAATAAAAAACCATAAGGAACAGGGTCAGGGTCATGTCAGAGCCCTGCAAGGGATGGACTTTGAAGGCATGAGGGTCCATTTTAAGGATTATGAGTCCATTCAGGGAAAAGAGTAGAGATGGATACATTGGGTAGTGTACTGTCATTTCCTCAGAAAACATTAAAAAAATTACACAGTTCAGACTTTGCTTCTTATTTGAGGTTGTGACACCCAGCTAGTGCTCGACTGTTTCTCTCTCCTCACTTTGTAGAATGTAATTTAGATAGCAAGTGGCAAACCTTAGACAAAAACCCAAAAATATGTAACATTTCTAGTAGTGTACAAGAACCTGTGTATGATATGAGAGAATTGGCTAAAATGGCCAAGAATGATAGTTGTGAACCATAAATTTCTTCTATTTACAATATCACTTCTTGATGTGGTAGCCTACCAGAAGTATCAACCAACACAGGGTCCCCAAAGGGGCTTGGCCTCTGGGAAGAGGCACTTAATTCTGTGTATACTGAAAAAGAAAAAGTTTCCACTCAGAACCTGACTGAGCACAAAATGAGAACAATCAGTCCTACAAGAGAACTCCTTATAAAAATCAAGATAATCCAAAAATACATGAAAGTAGAAGTTGACACACTACTGGATAGCAGCACAACCAGCACTTTTATAGATTTAGCATGGGTGTGAAAGGAGCACATTAATTTAATCCCTCTGGAATATGTGGTACCAGTCTACAATGCCAGCGGTATAAAAAACTCAGCAGAAGGAATTGCCTATTAGGCAAATCTGTTGATCAACTATCAGGGACACTGGAAGCACATTTATTGCAACATCACCAATCTTGGTAAAAGTGAAATGATCATTGGGTATACATGGTTGAAAGCCCACAACCCTGAAATCAATTGGATCACAGGAGAAGTATGTAAAACCCACCAAATGCCCCCAATCCTGCAAAAGTCTGCAATAGGCACAAAAGGTGCTTGATGAGGAACATGAACTAGCTCATGCCCATCGAGGGTATGCTATTACAACCACTCCTCCAGTTGAATCCAAGGACATCTTCAAGCTAGTCCCTGCCTGTTACCACAATTTCTTAGACATCTTCTTGAAGAAGGCTAGTGAATGCATGCCTGAAAGAAAACCTTGGGATTATGCTGAAGAGCACCTAAGCAGAAGCTGGGCTAATTGAGGATAGGGGTGCTAATTTAGGATCAGTGTGAGGGAATGGTAGATGACACTTGGATTGTGGGGCTTAGCTAATGCCCACAAGATTTGTCGGTGCTCTCTGGAGTAGATTACCAGGGTATAAGCAGTGATTGGTCAAATATAAGAGTAGAGGGAGTGCACAAGCAATCACTGGCTATAACTTGAATATTATAAGACTAGGGAGTTGTTGAGCAAGCCTAAACACTATACAGCACCAGCTGCCACACTCGAAGCAAGAAGATGAAAACAAGTAATGATTAGGAAAACTAGCAAGGGGACAAGGAAGCTGTCTATGTGTAATTCAGCAAGAACAGAATGGGGAACATCCTGCTAACAACTCTACTTATATACTATATACCATGAGGTGGCCATGAGGCACTTATCTATGACATCTGTTACACTTGGTCTGGGTAGGAACAGGTGTAGCCTCGAGAAGAAGGTCTTGGAACGAAGGACAAGGACAAGGGGGTCTTGAGGAGCGAGAGATCAAGACGACTAAAGATCAAAGAGACTAGGGGAGTCTTGAGGATTGAAGGAATCAAGACAACAAGATTCTTCGAGAGTCGAGGAATCGAAGACTAAGAGCTGAGAGCGACAAGGACAACCTATGAAGCTGGGTTAAAAGCTTTAGAGGTTGAAGCATCCTTTCAAGTGCAGGACAAGGTCACACAGAAGGTTCGAGGAGCAAGGGATATATTCCAAGACGTATCTAGAAGGATACTCGAGGAGGTCAAGGTTAAAGAAAACTAAGAGTGATGGGGAATTGCTTATAAGTAGGAAAAAGGAACAATGAGAAGTACACTGATTGGTTACTAAAATGGTGCCATAGAACTCTATGGAATATGATGGAATGGTGTAGGTAATCCACAGTATAGAATGAAGTGAAGCTGCAGATGACTAAGTGTACATAGAAACGATGGTAGGGAGGAGAACATAGGTGAAAAGAAAGGAAATAAATGAGGGGTCTGTATGAATTGTAACATTATCCCCTTGTTAGACAAAAACATCACCGATGTTTTTACATCCTTGGGGATCCAGTCATGTTGCTAATGGCAACGACATCATACTCAAATGGTTCGTCATCGTTAAGCTCCCAGGTCTTGGCATGATTATCTTCCCATTTTTGATTTCCTTGGGTTTGGTGGTCCCACCAGCGGAATTCCTCCTGGACTGGAGAAGGGATTTGAGAGGGGTGGTGGTGGTAGGATATTTGAGAAGAGGAGGCAGAGGAGGTGGAGCAAGGGCGATGAATGTGACGACAAGGGTGAGGAGGAGAGATGGGAAGAGGTCGAACGGCAGGACAGCGAGCTTGAGTATGACCAGGAGCAGAGATGAGACAGATGGGGCAATGATGGTCCTCACAGTTGATCCTTTTGTGACCTCGATGATGGCACACATAACAGGTGGAAGGGTAGTCAGGATGGTGGCGAGAGAGGACTACTTCATTGCTATCTAGAAATGCCTGTCGTTCAGCCTGGTTGAAATCTGCCTCAACTCGAGCAAGTACTTGTTCTTCCTCAGGATCTAGGGGAGACGAGCTGGCTGAAGGGGTGGTCGGAACGTCTAGAGGTAGATCCTGGGGGGAGTCATCATCAAAGTCTAAGTCTGGGATCAAAGCATTGGCAAGTCTATCAAGAAGGGGGCGGCAGGGTTGGCGAAGGATATTATCAGCATAGAGGAGAGCATCGACCATATCCAGCTGGTCTAAGAGAGGGAGGAGGGCGAGAGCCTGGGTCTTAGCTGCTTCCTTCAGAATAGAAACAAAAAGGCGAACAAAGGGGTCATCAGACCTCAGGAAGGCAGGGGAAATGCGGTCTGCAGTGATGGAAAGGCGGAGGTTTTGCATATATGCTTGTCTGGCAAGGTGAAGGAGAGAGTCTGTATCAATGAGGAGCTCGAGGGTGGGTGCCAGATGAGGGTCACGGAGTTGGGAGTCAATGAGATCAATGTTTCCTTCTTCAGAGAAGGAGAGAAGACAGTGGGCGAAGGGGAGGTCAATGGGGGAGCCAAAGGTGGGGGAGTCCATTGTTTTGAGAGGGTGTTTAGCGATGAGTGGGTACTTGGTTGCTGGGGAAGAATACGGAGGGATGGGCCTTTTTGTAAGAGTCCAGAACTGTTTTGGCATGTTTGAGTTCTTTCTCAGGTACCCAGGAGTCTTCTTCGGCTGAGTAACCCTTCCAGTGGATCAGGAAGTGGCACTTCTGTGGCGGCCCCTTGTGTCATACAATCTTCTCAATTTCGTACTCTTCTTCGCCTCCTACAAGATCTGGAGGGGGTGATGGGAAGTTGGGTCCATAGACGAGGTTTTCATGATATGGGAATAAGAGGGAAGCGTGGAATATATTATGAATGTGCCAAGTTTTGAGGAGGCTAAGTTTGTACGTAATTGGTGAAAGAATATTGGTGATAGTGAAGGATCCTTCTCGCTTAGTCCCGAGTTTTGGGGATGCTAGGGAGCGTCGAAGGTTCCTGGCCTCCAGCCAGACTTTGTCTCCTTTTGAGAAGGGTTTGAAGGTTTTGGTGGATCGAGCCTTCATTACTTGACTAGCTAGTTCATGGGCAGCGAGGGCTTCGTCTCGAGCAGCAGAGAGTTTCTGGAGTCTTGCTTCAACTGCAGGGATGTTGGACTCAGAGATTACTAATGGGAAGGAGCAGTGTTCATAACCCATCATTAGGAAGAATGGGGACTTCCCTGTGATGGAATGAGGGCAGTGATTGTGGGCAAATTCAGCATGGAAGATGTGTTCTGCCTATCTGGTGGGGTTGTCATGGCAGTAGATGCGGAGGAATGTCTCTACCTCCTGATTAACTCTCTCGGTTTCACCATCAGTTTGCGGATGGTAAGCGGTGGACAAGGAGAGGGTGTATCTGATGAGCTTTGCAAGTTCTTTGGCAAAGGCTGAGGCGAACTGAGGACCTCGATCTGAGATGATTTTATTGTAGAGTCCAAACTGGGTGTAGACCTTGTGAAAGAAAAGATTGGCTATCCCTTCTGCAGTGACAGTTTTCATGGTAGGGCAAAGAATTACCCCCTTAGTAAGACCATGGTCGACCACGACCAATAGAGAATCGAAACCATCAGAGAGAGAAAGGTCTGTGATCAGGTCACAGGAGACTTGTTGAAAGGGGCGCGAGCAGGAAGAGGCAATGGGATTGAGTGGGGGGGCAGTGGGATGGATGTTGACCTTGTTTTGCTGGCAGGTAGCACAGCCTTCAACATATTTCCAGACAAAGTGGGCCAGACCAGGCCACCAGAACTCTGAGGCAACCAGCTGATGTGTTTTGAGATATCCAGGATGTCCAGCAGAGAGGTGATCTTGGGAACGAGCTACAATGGACTGGCATAGCTGGAGGTCATTTGGAACATAGACACAACTTTGGTAGGTGAGGATACCAGCATCGAATTGCCAGTCAGAGAGGCGAGAGCAAAACTTAGAGGGGAGATCAC
>JBBPME010000423.1:0-17988 GCA_038090155.1 Rossbeevera pachydermis
TCTCCCAAGTCGAAGGGATTGATTTCGACAATGTATTCTCCCCTGTCGTAAGGTTTGAGACGGTGCGCTTAATGCTTGCACTGGCCTCCCTTGAGAACTGGCACATAGAGGCCTTGTATGTTCAAAGCGCCTATTTATATGGCAAGCTAGATGAAGAGATCTACCCGAAGGGTTTACAGTCAGAGGACAAGAGCATAAAGTGCTCTGCTTAAAGCATGCCCTCTAAAAACCCTGCCAACATGTTCACCAAGAACTTAGGGATTGAAGCCCTTACTAACTGCCGACACCAACTTGGCCTTGTTCTCTACGACAAAGCACAGTCTTAGGAGAATCATTCACTTGCTTACGCACTCAGAGTAGCTGCTTAGCAAGGGGGAGTGTTGAATGAACATTAGTTCGTTCAACATTTAGTAGTATTACATAATCACATGTATATATATTCGAACTCCGCATCTGAGTTCTAATAGCATCTTGTACTCAACCACTACGTGCTAACCTCAACCTCCCGTCTGAACCTTCCGGTGAGTCTAGCCCTTTGCTAGATTAGTCCTCAGGTGTCAGCTGCTGCCATATGGCGCGCTGTCACTTCATCAACAAGCGCCAAATGTGTGAACAGCCTGATGGTGGTGTTCGCAGGTTGAACCTTCTTTGCACCACTCAGTGTTGCTCCGAGTCTGAACGTTGAGCATTGAGCGTTGAATATTGAATGCTGGCAGTCCTGTGAACTTGCCAAGAGACACTAGAGGAATAGGAGGGTGAGCACATCAACAAATCATAGTGAGCGCACAATAAGTTAACTTCAAGGGCAGTTCAACGTTCCTCTATATCGGAACATGTCTATCAACGGTGATGAAAACGAGATCATTACTGATGATGCGGAAACAAGAAATGATACTGCTGGGCTCCCAATCGAAATCAATATTTCTTACGATGTGTTCTCAGTTGCATTTCTTGCAGGTGGGAAGGAGGTAGTGAGCAGAAGCAAGGAAGGGAAAATCATTCGATGACGGCGAATGGAAGATGGCATGGAGGTAGGAATACCAGTGGATGCTGGCAGCACTGTATGGGCTCTTGTCGTGTCACGGGACAGTAAGTGGCTCATGGCTGGGACGGGCAGTGGCTGAGTCGTGGTATGGGATTCGACGACCTTTGACAAGGTGAACGAGTTTAAAGCACACAACGATTGGGTGCGAGGGGTGGATATATCAGCAGATGGAAGGAAAATTGCGACGGGATCAAACGACCATACGCTCAGTGTTTGGTCGTTTCCCTCAGGGAAGCAACTGCTCGGGCCTTTGGTACATCGACGTTGTGTGGCCGTAACCAAATTCTCTCGGGATGGCAAGTTCATCGCAACTGCCAGTACCTCACGGTGGAAGGATGGTCTATGATGGTCATCATGGCAATCTTCTCGCAAAATTTCCAACCCAAGCCAACTGTTACGAGCTGACTCGCAACGACTCAACGAAGATTCAGACCACACGGAAAGTGGGCGAGAATGAATGAGAATTCCTAAACTGGATTACATAATACAAAGGAGGAGTAGATATGCCTATCGAGAACGAGGATGAAACGAGGCCGCATGGACGGTGATAGAGTGATATATGAAAGGAGTACGTGTGATTAGATATAAGGGAGATGTGATATGTATGAAGAAAAGTAAAAATGTTACATTACCCCCTTCTTATGACGAGACGTCCGCGTCGAGAGGAGGAATATCAAAAAGATCAGAAGAGAGACAAGTAAGAGAATGAGCAAAGGAACGGAAATCGGGATGTTCAAATACAGTACCACGACCGGAACAGGTGAAACAGGTGCATAATTCTCGTAACTTGATGGTAGGACCGCGTACTGCGTCGGGATTTTTACGGTGGAAGAAGAGGATGGCGGATTTGGCGTGTTGCAATTCTGAGATAGGTTTCCATTCGTCGTGTTCGCGAGTGAATCCTTTCCATTTGACGAGATAATATATCTTGCCGCAACGTAACTCCGAGTCCAGGATCTCTTTGATTTCGTATTCGGGTTCGTCATCTATAAGATCTGGAGGAGGTGGTGGGGGATTTTGTTGCAATGGAGAGCAACCGGGAGTATAGGGGATAAGGACACACTTGTTGAAGACCGGATGAATGCTATGCCATTTCGGATCCAATTTCAACTCATACGAGCCGTCGCTATTCTTTTTCTTGATAGGGAATGGTCCAAAACGACGGTCATCGAGCTTCTTCATTGGTCGATCTGAACGGATGTTTGTCGCTTCAATCAACACTAGGTCACCAGGCTGAAAGTTTGGAACGCTACGCATCTTCCGATCGGGATACTTTGACATGTCCTCTTGGGCGTATTCTAACGATCGTTTAGTGAGGTCCTGTAACGTTTTCATGTGCTTCTGGAAATCTCCGGCAGCTTCATTACGAATGCTTTTCTTGGACTCATATCTGATGCGTGGTTGTTGTCCATAGTTGAGCATGAACGGAGAGTATCCAGTGGCTTCGGCAGTGCGTTGATTGTGCGTAAATTCTGCAAGGGCTAACCAATTGACCCAGTCGTTCTGACGATGATTGACGTATATCTGAAGGTATTGTTCTACCTCGGCGTTTAGTCGTTCTGTCAAGCCATTGGATTGGGGATGGTATGCCGTCGACGGGTTTCCCTCGATCTGTAGTAGCGTAAATAGATCCTTCATGAAGTTGGACACGAATTGTGTTCCACGATCAGAGATCACTTTCTTGGGAGTGCTGTGTAATTTGAAGGTGTGATCACAGTAGATGGTAGCGACTCCGAGAGAAGAGATGTCTTTCAACACAGGGAACAAATGTATCATCTTTGAAAAGTGGTCCACGACGTTTAGGATCATATCTTTGCCTTTCGATTCCGGGAGAGGTCCGTTGAGGTCTACTGAGATGATTTCCCAAGGCGCATCAGGGATTTCGTGTGGGTGAGGTGGAGTGTGTCGACGCCGACGGTCTACTTTGGTCTTTTGGCATCGATCACATCCCTGAATATACACTTTGAGGTCTTTGGATAAGGTTGGCCAATAGTAGTGGGCCGTGATTAAATCTTTTGTTTGTCTGACTCCAGGATGGCCAGCGAGTGGATGATCATGATATTGGATGATGATATCCTCGCGTAGCTTGGAATCTTTTGGAATGTATAGAACACCTTTCCATTTCAGTACACTGTTATCTTCGGACCAGTGGGGTTTCGCATCTGTTAGTCCTTTTTGTGCATAGGTTTCACGATTTCCTTGTAATGATTCGATTCTTTCCTCAATGCTCTTTGTTGTCGGAGGAGAGTCGGCGGGCGAACCACCAGTTCTCTCTTCTTCTGTAGGCACAGATCGAAAAAGGTGAGCGGGGAGCATCGTGAGTTGAGTGTTATCAAGCTCTACCCCCTTCTTATAATCTGGCCTCCGGGACAGAGGATCGGCAGGGTTAGATTTTCCCGGGCGATGAGAAAGTTCGAAATCATATTCTTGGAGGAATTGTGACCATCTAGCTTGATGGCGGGATAGGTCTTTGGCGGTTCGGAAGTACTCGAGATTCTTGTGGTCGGTAAGGAGCAGGAATTTCTCCTGTGCATCGATGAGGTAGTGGCGCCATTCCTTCAGTGCATATATAATGGCAAGCATCTCTAAATCAGCAGTGTGATAGTCACGTTCTGCTTTAGATAAGGATTTTGAGATGTAAGCAATTGGGCGCCATACGTCGTCTGTTGCAAACGCTAGTCGTCACTAGTTACTTTTTCACTTTAGCGCTGTACGCGCTTATCTTTTTCTTTTCTTTTTAGTACAAGTCCAGAGCGCCCAAATGTAACACAAGTGCTCAGTCCTTTATCTTATCTTATCAAGCACTGCATTACATAATATGATGTCACTACGACATCATGACCTAGACTTACACATTGTAAACACAAGGCATGCTTCTCTTCCATGTCGCATAGCCTTGTATAGCCTTTCGCCTCATTGTAGTAGCATGTAGTTAATTACCGTCAGACACAGCTTGGTCTGTGCGCATGTACTCGTAGTATAAATACTTGAATGCAGCAATGGAACAAGCTAGTCTTGTTCTCGTTGGATACCCTTTGCCAACATCTTTCTTCTTAGTTGAGTTCGAGTGCAGCGCCTAGACATTCTGTCAAAGGTCGCCTTCATCGTCTTGCAACTGGGACAAGACAGCTCCAATACCTATGCCAGAGCCATCCATTTCGACCTTGAATTGACCTGTATCCATCGGCATAGCTAACACAGGACATGAACAGAGTGTTTCTTTTAATTGTTCAAACACAGATTGACAAGTGGGTGACCACACAAACTCAGTGTTTTTCGATGTGAGGGCATTCAAAGGGCGGGTGACAATAGAGAAGTTTTGGACAAATCGCCGGTAGAAGTTGAGAAAGCCTAAGAAGCTTCGCACATCCTTAACTGAGGTTGGTGTTGGCCATTCGCAAATTCCCTTGACCTTTACAGGGTCCGTTTGCACACTTTGTTCACTGACAATTAACCCGAGATACTCTGTCGACGTTTGCTCGAACTCGCATTTATTGGGTTTGAGGTACAAGCTATTGTCTCGGAGTATCTTGAGTACTTCTCGGACAATTTTACGGTGTTCATCCAAGGATTATGTGAATATCATGATGTCGTCGATATAGACAACCACCTTTCCTCAAGCGATTAGGTCTCGGAAGAGATGATTCATCATGGTTTGAAATGTAGCAGGGGAATTCGTCAATCCGAAGAACATGACGAGCGGTTCGAATAGTCCCAGGTTTGTTCTGAACGCGGCCTTCCATTCGTCGCCTTCCTTTATCCGTACATTGTTGTATCCCCATCTCACATCGAGCTTAGTGAAGTATTTAGCTCCATGTAGCTTATCGACGAGCTCAGATATGAGGGGAAGAGGGTATCGATTTTTGACGGTAATGTCGTTTAGCTTTCGATAATCCTGTACGGGGCGGAGGCGACCATCTTTCTTCTTAATGAAAAAGAAGGTGGATGCGAATTCAGACTTGGAGGGGTGTATTCTACCCGACTTGAGGTTTTCGGTGACGAAGTCTTCCAACTCTGACTGCTCTTTAGGAGAGAGGTTGTAGGTTTTGCAGTCCACCTTATGCGTACCCGGGATAATGTCGATAGTGTGATCCCAAGGTTTGCGGGGTGGTAAAGCATCAAACTCCTCCTTTGAGAAGACGTCTTTAAAGTCATGGTACATCGAGGGTACCATTTCTTCAAACATCGACTCGGTTTTTGCATGAGCAGCAGCCAGGTCGGTAGCGACATTACGTATCGCGAATACCTCTTTGTGTTCGTCATCTTCAACTGGACTTTCATGGTGACCTTTGCATCGGAACGATAAAAAACCCTTCTTCCAGTCCACGTCTGGATTGTGGATTTTCAACCAATCGTGGCCTAGGAAGACTTGATGGGTACTCAATTTCGTTACAGCTAAGGCAATTCGTTTGTAGTGATCATCGATCCTTAGTTCGGCTATCACAAACTCTGTGATTGATCCTGAAGTGTTAAAAGACCCATCTGCATTATAGACGCGCACTGGTCGAGGCAGCGTGTGTCTTTGCATCCGGGTTTTCTCCACAAACTTTTGATCAATTGCCGAACCGGTGCATCCTGAGTCCAACAGCGCAAGTACTGTTTGCCTTTGTCCATCACCCGTTGATAGGTCCACCTTCAGCTCGAAGGCTTGGGTAGACGTTTGTTGGGCGCGGATGTACTTGGGCTTGCGTTGAAGATCGTTTAGGTAGCAAAACGCGTGGGCATCAGGAGCCGTCTTGATCCAATCTACTAACGACTGGTCCACTTCAGTTAACCGGGAGTCATGTACGAACGAGCGAAGATGTTGCAGGGATCGTTTATTATCACCCCGCTGTATCGTTCGCTGCATCCATCGCACAGACCATGGGTCGACCGTATTGGTCCATTGTCGGTTGTTGTTTCCCTTGCCCGTTGATCTCGGAGTGGGGTCCTCCGTCAGGGGATCTCTTTTCAGGATCCGCACCTGATCGAGTTGTTTGCACGTCGACTCTTTACTTGTTTTCTCAGGCGGCGTTTGGCTCACGACTGCTCTGATACTCTTGCAAGCTTTTGGTTTATCCGTGTTTACAACTCGGTTTTGTTCCGCCATTCTGGCCCATTCACACATGTCGACGAGCGGTCGTTCAGTGTTTAGGCTTTCGTTACGAACACTGCGAAGCGGGACAGCACGTATTTGTATTTCTGGTTCGCTGTCTAATACTTCGAAACCGTCGTCTAACAATGCCTGTACTGGGCTTTCCATAGCAGGAATCTCTTCTTTCTCATCCAATGGCTCCACCGCGAGTTTCTCGAAACGGTTGGACGTTGTTGGTGACTTTGGGAGTGGCACTGACTTAGCAGCCTTCGTTGCCTTATAGGCCTTGATTTCGGCGGCGTTTTCTTTGACTTCCATCATTAGACTTTGAGGAAGCCAGAACGTTTCATTGCCGACGATGAACTGGTACTCCTTCACAGGGGACACCCCTTTGTGTTTGTTGCATGGCCACGATCTTGGGCACTTGCGACACTGATATCTCATTGGGCCGACACGACCCTGATGGAGTTTGGAGGACGGAGAAGGGATGTCAAGGATAGGAGGAGGACCGGCGGTGGACGAGCAAGAGGCATAAGCAATCGCCCATTTGGCCGTTTTAAAATGGAATTCTTTCAAGGATTTAACGACCGGCGTAGAGGCTATCACGTAAGGAGGTTTCAGGGGAAGTGGTACACTAGTTGGGTCCTCTTTGTATCCTAAGATCCAAGAGAGGATGGATGTGTGATATGCGTCCATGAGGAAGCGAAGAGAGTCGGCGGGCTAACCGCCAGTTCTCTCTGAGGATAGGGTCGCATTGAACTAGCACCAGGTTCTGCGGGAAGACTCCCCTGGTATTCGCTCTAGAATGCGGATAAATGGACATGGAGACCGGTTACGAAAACCTGAATAACCGTGTTGAGTCGCGCGAAAGGTGTCGACGACTCGGGGAAGTGATAGGAGGGTTTCGCGTCCTTCTCGGGAGGCTACACGCGAATCTAGAAATGCAAAAGTACGACCTCACGAGGATCGCGCTGCCTGATCAAGCTGCGGGGCACAGCCGGGTGTCGTCCGGTACAAGGCTGGAAGGAAACAGATTCTGCCTGGCTACGGCTTCCGATTTAGCTCGGCAAGGCTGCAACTCTTATTTTGCAACGAAGAGTTACCCTTCGTTGGTACCCTTACACCTGGGACCCGGTGATAGCTATAATCGAACGGGGGCAACGGGGATCAGCAACGGGGGACGGATGTTTCGAGAATTACGACAAAGAATCGCTTGGGCGCTGGGGCAAAGAGCGGCACAATGAAGGCCTCGAGGTTGCGGGTTGTAAGGTTTGAAGGACACCGAAGATTTGGGGCGAAGAGCCGGATCCAAGGGGCAAGATGATAGAGGAAAGCTAGAGAATAGATTGGAGACGAGACAAGGCCGAAGATAGAATCCGACGCTCGTTACGAGGGCGTCTTGCTCTCGGTTTACCGACTACGCAATGGTGGTATACCCCCAACACAGGTGAAGGGCAGTGACTCCGCTCGCTAATAGCGCGGCTCCGTTATTATGAGCTGAACGA
Organism: Rossbeevera pachydermis; assembly: GCA_038090155.1. NCBI lineage: Eukaryota > Fungi > Basidiomycota > Agaricomycetes > Boletales > Boletaceae > Leccinum > Leccinum pachyderme. The sequence goes on from JBBPME010000423.1 coordinate 7,625, forward strand.
CGGTACAACGTGTGGAGGTAGGGACTCGGAGACGAAGGGTCGGCGAGTGGAGAGTGAATCACAAGCGGTTGGGAGCGAAGAGCAGGACCACTTGGGCAAAGGCAAGAGACGGTGAAGCGGAGCTTCGAGACAGTAGAGATGCTCGAGGACGAACAGTCGGCGAGCGAGGGGAGTTTAGGAATAATGTTACGAGCTGACTCGCAACGACTCAACGAAGATTCAGACCACACGGAAAGTGGGCGAGAATGAATGAGAATTCCTAAACTGGATTACATAATACAAAGGAGGAGTAGATATGCCTATCGAGAACGAGGATGAAACGAGGCCGCATGGACGGTGATAGAGTGATATATGAAAGGAGTACGCGTGATTAGATATAAGGGAGATGTGATATGTATGAAGAAAAGTAAAAATGTTACACCAACTCGCTATTGAACGGTCCGGGGTCGCTCGCCTGGGCAGGTAGTAGAAACCAACTCCAAGCCGACACTCTCGCAATGGTCCATTCCTGGCAACAGCGGTCTAAGGTGCATCGCACTGGCATGTGACGACACATGCATAATAGTCTCTAACAATTCTTTTGTCTCGTTCTGGGACGCTACAACATATCGACGAATTGGACCCGTCATTGACCTTCCCCATACTGTCTGGTCGATTGCCGTCTCGGAACATTACGATATTGTGGCTGCGGGTGACAAGACGATCACGCTCCACGATTTGCATGGTGTCCTGCCACCATCATACTTCAACGATGTGAGTATATACATTTTGAACCAACATTGGATCTGACTCCTGCCTTACAGTTGGGCAGCGATTTACTCGAGGTAACAAGTTCGTTCTCGTCGGTTCAAAACATGTCCTCATACAGCGTAGGTCGAGCACCCGCCCACGATACCCACGGCTAACGATCAGTTCGACTACAACGAGGTTCGTGATCAATTCATTCTGACTTTGCTGCCGTTGCTGACATTGCGAAAGGCACCCTCGCCAGTGTCGTCTGTTCATCATGAGGACCAGGTACCACCGCCTGTCTCCACATCGCAGCCTCCGGCCCACCTCATAACCTCTGCCCAAGAGATGCATTCGGAAACCCTGAAGATTCCAAAGAAACAAAATGGTAATGCATCACTGTCTAGATTCCTTCGGGCTTTAGTGAGGTGGAAGAAGAGGATCAGAGAGCCTGTAGTCTCTAAGCCTAATCGGTCCGAGTTAACCGAGAACATGGATACCTTGAACAGAGCATTTTCGATCATGGCTAAAGCTCAAGAGATACCCGTGAATATTCCTTGGAAGGCGAATGAATGTGCTTCATCTAATCTATTATTAGCAAACAGTCAGAAGGGTCGTGGAACCGGTAGGTGTTCCAACTCTCCATTTGGGTCCATGATACCAACATTTATCATAAGACGGAGGAGAAGTCGGCCAAACCTCGTGCGGATGAAGTTCGCGACCGTGGCACTAACACTGGAGAGCGTCCAAGACCATCAAGCAACGCAGCATTTCCGCAAGATGTGCACGGAGACCATGTAGGTGGTACTAGTAGCTGCAGCATGCCTAGTCGAAACGCTGTCTCTTGCGAGAGTGCTGCCCATATCCTTCCGCAGTCGTCACTCTGAACCTCGCCTGCATTGCCGTGCTGGAGCAATCCGATGCAGTGGCGACCAACGGATTGGCATCACTTTCGCCTTCTACGAGTGTGATCAGATATATTTTAATGTGACGCCATTTTACTTACCCACACCGCGACGAACGAATCGAAGCCGCTGCCCATCCTCGACCAAGAAGAGCGCATGATAAAGCTTCTGTGCATCTTCTGCATCAAGGCTATATGCCCCCTTGTCTTTCTCACGAACGACTCCTTCCGGCCAATTGACAACCATGTATCCCATCCTTTTGAGCTTTCGCTCCAACGTGGACCACGGTAGGCGATCATTCGGTAACTTGAAACCGATTTCACCTGCACGTGTATGGTGGTGAACTTCTTCGATGTATATCTCTCATGCAACGGTGAGGCTCACGGAGCATTTCGGTAAGTTTTTCCTTAATCCGATCGATCTTGTGCATCTTTTTGGAGTCTTTGCTTGAAGTGGATCTGAACACGGATGTCGAGGGATCTGGCTGGGAAATGAGCCTGTAGGAGAACGATGTCATCTCAAAACAGGAGGGACGGCCGATTAAGGAATGGGTACTAACATCAAGTTCGAGCTGGAATCGACTGGGAACTCCAAACTAGTACTTGAAGCATTCTGTTCGCTCTGTGAAAAGCTTGACTGGACGGGGGCAGATGGCAAGCGGAACCCATAAGAAGTCCCGAGATCGACCTACAATAAATTTGGTGATCCTACAAGGTAACAAACATTCAAATGGCATACCAATTTATAATACCAGTTTTCAAATATGCGCTGACGTTCCTCGTGTACAATGGAGTTGTTTGAAAGGATGCATCGCAGACCCACACCGTCGAATTTGGATGGTGTTTCTGACAAAATTCGATCATGCAGATTTGAACGCCTTAAAGGGAGGGTGAAATCGTCCAAATCATATCCCAAGGCAGGGATGCTCGTAGTGACTGGTCGGGCAGACTTTTGAAAGTATAAGTGAGAGGAGAATGATGACTTGCAATTTCCTACGTCTGGACCAGATACTATTCCAGAAATGCAAGGAACGTAGGGTGGTGGTGGATGAAAGTCAGGGGCTTGAGTCGCGATGTCTGTCGGTTCAACACTGTTTGTCTGCAAAGTGGAGGCTATGTGATGGACTGGAGGCTGTGATACAGAGCGGGATGAGAGAAGCGGTGGAACCTGGTCTACATGATGACCAGACAGTGGGAGAGAGGGCGCCTTCTGCAGCGTCAACACGAGAACAAAGTGGGAGTGAATGGATGACAAACCTGATCGTAATTGAGCTGGTCATCGCCCGTAAGCGTCGTGTGTGTGTGTTCTGCCTGCGCGGTATATTGACATGTCTCGAACAGGAAGGGAACAAACTAATACTGTACCTCGACATTGTCCGACTGGGAATCAACAAGTGTACATTAGTTGTTAGGACGCTCTCAGATAACATCCTTTTTTCAAAATATGTATACTCACATGCTTAAAGTATGATGGTGGTAGGACACCACGCAGATTACGGATCGTGATCGTCTTCACGGCCACAGCCACCATATCGTGGTTTACTGAGATAGCAATGGACGTGATAATTCCGGGATGGGAAATGACAGATCCAACTTGCTGACGCGTTGTAGTCTCCCAGAATGAGACCGAATTGTCTGCACCGACTGCTACACATGCGTCGTCGCATGCTAGTACAATGCAGCGTGGACCTTGATGCGAACAGGCCACTGCGAGTAAATGGTCCTGGAAGACACATCAAGACAATGCTGCGATTGTAAAACACAACAAAGAGTTGCTTTCCGTCGTGCGTCCACGTGAGGGATGCGTTTAATATCGAATCTTGGATTGGCAAGTCTGCAACGAAGGTGCCATCAACACTGTCATATATTCGAACCGAGTTATGGATGAACATGGCAGTTGCAATTAATTTTCCATCCGGAGAGAATTTGACGGCGACCACTTGAACAATCGTTCGCCCGTGGGAAACGACCAGACACCGACTATCATGCAGTCGCAATTTTTGTCCCATCGAGTGAAATGTCCACTGCTTGCACCAAATAGTTGTGTGGCTTGAACTCGGTCGCCTTCTCGAACGTCGTTGAATTCCACACCAAAACCCGGCCATCCGTCGTTCCGGCGACGATCCACTTGCCGTCTTGTGACACGACAGGGATGGATTCCGAGTCGAACAACTTGGTTTCAGCATCCAATGGCATGCCCACCTCCATGGCATCTTCCACTCGCCATCGTCTAATCTTTCCGACATAGCTAGCGCTCACGAATTCCTTCCTGCCCGCGAGAAATGCAACCGAACCCACAACATCGGGAAGACTGAGTTGGATCGGGAGTCTACCAGTATTGTCTGGGTAACCGTCAACATTCTGATTTCAATGCCTCTTTTTCTTTCACCTTCGATAGACATTTGCTCCGGGTAATGACTGGCTAACCTCCGGTTTTTGTTCTCGTTAATGCTGTCAGTGAATGTCGTCTCTTGGAAGTATGTTTCTGCTAGCAATAAGTGGTGCACTGATGAGCGGTAGAAAGAAGGCTACGATTGCCAGGCTGTGTATGGTGCTTGCCCTCGCTCACGTGTTACCCATCCTGTGTTATGACAGAAGGGCAAAGGTGACTTTGAAAGAGTCATTCTTCGGACTCGCTCAATCTCAAAATATTCTGAAAATCCCGCGGGAAGTCATCCACCACGCTAAAAAAGAATCACTCTACGGGAAGTTACCCAGATCCCGAATGACGGTAGCGCCGAGGCGTTTGGCAACCAGGAGTTACAGAGGAGGCACTCGCTCTTTCGAGGAGATGCTACTCCGAATCTTGAAAGGCCGTCAGGCGAGACTTTACAGTCCATGTGATTGTTTTGTGGTGGGTTTTACGTACTGTGGCGTGCACTCACCGGGGGTGTACTGGCTGTCACGAGAGCTGGTGCAATTGCCCATCAGAGATCTCGCGTTTGTTATCGACGTGCATTGGTTATCTTACCCCGTAGTCAAGCATATGACATTAACAAAGCTATTTTTCTTAAGCTCGGAGGATCGAGTTGAATGTTCCGTCGACGCATCCTCGAGAAATTGAAGACGTGCAAAGTGGGGGGTTTCCGACTCAAAAGTGACAAACTGAGTGTGTTTGGCGATATATACAATCGTGACGTTAGTAATATCATATCGATCAACTTCTTATTCCTTGAACGGGGGTTTCTCGGGTGGCAATACGATGGGTTGACGCGAAAATAAGCGATTGGATATATGGTCCGGTTGAGCAGGTTGCAGGGGTGCGCGTGGGGTTTCTGGCGTTCGTGGAAGGGTAGGCGGGCGAAGAATTTTTCGAGGGGCCGTCTTTGGAGCATGTACAGGGAGTGTCTGATCCTTGGCTTTGGGTAGGGTCCACGAAGACTGCAAACGTGCTGCTTGGCGATTCAAGCTGAGGAAAGCGTTACGAGCGGTTTGAACGAGGATGGGAAGCGGTGCTTTGTATGTAGTGAGGTCGGGTGTGACCACGTACGTCCAATCTAGATATGAACATCAGGGGTCGAAAAGATCGGTCAGGAACGAATGACCTTCCAATACGAGTCGCTCGTGCTCTTGCAGTGAGAGTAGTCGATGCGACGGGTCAGATGCCGCAACGTCGGCGTGGCGATCGACGACGAGTCGGATGGCCGCGGTTATCTTGGAGCGCAGCCTCTTGCGGATGACAGCCGACTTGCTGGTTGCCTTTTTGGAGGTGTGAAAGAGCAGACGAATGGTGGGTCTACCTGTCTTTGCGAGTCTGTCGACGATCTGTCTAGTCGCGGCGAATTTCGCGCGTCGTCTGATCGCGTCATACTGAGCCCAGGATGTGTTTTTCCTGGTGGGGGGTTGAATATTCTCGTCGTACTTGCGGACGAGGAGGGGGTTAATGGGGACAAAGTTGAGGGGGTGTTGGAGGAGCGCGTTTGGAAATGCGCGGACTGAAAAGAGGGGAGAGAGAAAGGACGGAAGGGAGCGGAGGGGGACCTTTGTGGCCGGGTGGGAGGGGTCGATGACACGGGTCCGGTCGAGAAAGTGGGGGTTGGCGTGACCGAGCGCGGGGAGTCGCACCTGTAAGGGGGGGTCAGACACGGAGTGAGACCGAGGGGACGAAGCGCACGAGAGAGGGGAGTCGCACGAGAGAGGGGAGTCGCACGAGAGAGGGGAGTCGAGAGAGACGAAGCATGGGGGGTCGAGTTGCCAAAAGAGGGGATGAAAAGGCGAGACGCGTGATTGACGCGTTCGTTGAATTCCCCTCTCATGGCCGACGACGCTGCCCCTCGCCGTTCACAGCGCGACAGAAAACAAGTAAAACATTTTATTTCAGGTATTTTCACTCATTTTTGCTTTTATTTCTTCTCACTCTCCATCAGCCAGCCAGTCACCCACCAAAGTCACACAACCCGACGACGACGACGACGACCTCACAGAACTCTCAGACAGAGACGGCGACGACGACGACGACGCGGATGCTGACGACGATCGCGACAACGCACTTCCTCCCTCAAAATCCAGGAAACGCGCACCACCGCCCCGCAAACAAAAAGGCCCAGCCAAGAAACCGCGCACCACCGCACCACCCAAACCACCCAAACCAAAGCATCGTCGCACAAAGGAAAAGCCCCCAAATGGCCATTTTGATCCTCAAAAGGTCGCAACAGACACAAAGATTGCCGCTGATAATCCCCTCTTCAGTAGGTCCCTCACTCGCCCTTCGATCCTCCTCTCACCACCCCTCCAGACACTCTCCTCAACCCTTCTGCCGCCCTTCAGTCCACAGCGGAAGACTTTCTTCACTCCCTCTCACAAAATGTAGAAGCCGCTCAGGCAGAACTCATCAATTGCATCTTGCGTGCTTGTGGTTCCAACGACTCTCTCGATGCCGACCAAGTCATCGACTACGATGGCGTCGTCGATTCTCTCGACAACTTTGTAGAGGGGCTCAAGCAGGTGACCTTCTTCGCCCATCCCTCACTCCCTCCCTTATCCTCCATCAGGAAAACTCTCCAATATATCCCCTCACTTCCAAATTGCCTGCCTTCAAGCGCTTCCGCGCATCTCTTTCCGAACTAATAGAACGTCTCGTCCTAGCAGCGGCAGAGCTTGGTTCTCTCTATACCACTGATCTCATCACAACCCTCCAAACTTGGGTCATCGCCATGTCTTCCTCCCAAATTCGTTCCTTTCGCCATACCGCCACAGTCGTCGCCCTCGAAGTCGAGAACGCCCTCTCCCAGGTAGCTGCCGCAGTTGAGAAGGAGGCCGAAATTCTCGGTCGACAACGAGCCGGCGAGCGCAAGCGCAAGGCCGTCCACAGATCTACCGCGGTCCGCGAAAAGGACTTGGACGGAAAGGCCGCAGAAGTTCGAAAACGACGCGCCATCCTCGCTGAGTATCTCAAGGAAATCGTGGATGGGTTTGCACCCTTCCCCTTTCTCTCTCCATTCACACTAACCCCCTTTTTTCAGCGTGTTCGTTCACAGGTATCGCGACCTGGATTCCAACATTCGCGCAGAATGCGTCAAGGCCATGGGCTCATGGTTCACTCACTATCCCGCTCATTTCCTTGATAGTTCCTATCTCCGGTACGTCGGATGGGTCCTCTCAGATTCTAGTACCCCCGTCCGTCTCGAAGCAGTACGAGCCCTGTCGGTTGTATACGCTCAATCCGAGTACGTGAGCTCACTCACTCACTTTACCGAACGCTTCAAACCCCGGTTACTCGAGATGGCCGGTAGTGATACCGAATTGAGTGTACGCACCGCCGTCATAGGCGTTCTTAGCGCCATCGAAAGTAACGCTCTCCTCGAAGATGAGGAACGCGAGCGCATGTGTCTCCTCCTCTTCGACCCCGAAGTTCGTGTCAGAAAGGCCGTATCTGGTTTTGTCGCCGCCGTTTGGCAAGAAGCGACCGACGAGCGCGTCTCGGCCGTACCGGGCCGAAACAAGGGAGGAAAGCTCAAGTCGAGGGCGGGTGTCAAAGCATTGGCGATGTTGCTCGTCAAGTGGGGCAAGGCGCTCGACCGGCTATTAGAAGCTGCCGAGGAGGAAAGCGAGGCGGGTGTGGTTGGTAGTGCACCAGCTCGCCGCATATATCTTCCCTCGTCAACCGGGGTCGACTCGAGAGGACAGATCGTACTGGCTGTCGAAGCACTGTGGGATGAGGTCGAGGCGGTCAACGATTGGGAGTGCATTTTGGAAGTCCTGCTTCTCGATCATTCTGCCGGAGGGGACGAAGACATGGAAGGTCCCGATTCACTTGTGGAGGCTGCGAGAACCACAGTGGATCCTGCATGGCGTTTGTCGGAAGTGGAGGAAACGGCGTTGCTTGAGGTATTTGTGGCGTCTTTGCGTTGTACTAAGTTAGCTTCCACGACCGCAAAGAAAGTGCGTATATCATCACTGTTTACACTGACGGCACTTATATCGTATTTTCGTCGTAGGCTGACGAAGAGACGATCGTGTCAGATCTGACACGAGCTTTGATCAAGGGCCTACCCAGGCTATTCATTAAGTACCAAACGGACGAAAACCGCATATCGCAGGTCCTGCTCATCCCTCCACTGATGAACCTCGACCTCTATCTAGAGATGCGAATGATGAACGTGCGTCCTCGTGCCATTTTCAAACGAATAACAAGCCGACGTTGTCGTAGGCGTACGCAAGTCTCTGGGACGACGTACTCAAGCAGTTTCTCACCCATTCCTCACTCTCGGTGCTCACCAAGGCCGTCTCTGCCATCCGATATTTCATGGCGGCGACATCGCTGACGAACACGAACATCACTAAGATTTTAGAGCTCGAGGACGAGCTGGCAACGCAACTACGCGATGCGGTCACGGGTCGCGAAGAGATCGAAGTGGCGACGTTTTCAGAGGACGAAGTACTTGCGCTGGGCGGTACGTGTGCACGAATATGCGTACTGGCTGGTTCGAGGGATATGTATGCTTGGATGGAAGAGGACGAGGGTGGGAAGCAGAGCAGTGCGTGGGATATTGTTTCTGCGCTTGTTGAGAGGGGTCGGTTGGGATATAAGGAGGAGGAGCGGGTGAGTGCCGTCGTATCTCGTCATGATATTGGGTCTGACGCCGAACCAGATGGTTGAGCAGGGGCTACATTTACTCGGGCTGCACATCATTTGGAAGGCACGGAGCTTGCCTGACGTCAAGGATACGTCAGCCGACAGCGAGTCGTTCCGACAAAAGCTGCGGGAACAACGCGATTCATTGGTTGAGAAGCTCGTCGATTATGTCGTCGGGCAACAGTCAAACACGGTCGAGGTCGTAAAGCGCGCGGTGAGTTTCCAACATTCGTTTGACGTGCATGTCTGACCACGGGCCAGGCGTTTCAAAGCCTTATGAACTTGCATATTTTGTTCTGTTCGAGCCAAGCGACATCGGCGCGAGGCGACTCGCTGCCGACGGAGCCGCTCTCGGTGCAGCTGGGGGAGGATGTGCAGGAAAGGTGTGCAGAGTTTGTACAGGCTTTGGTCGAACAATATGCCGAGGCTTTAGAGGAAGGTAAGCCTGCCGCAGACGACGACGACGAGGAGGAGGAGGAGGAAAGCGAGCGGGATGAGAGCTCCGAGGAAGAAGAGTTGGCGCCGACTGCCAAAAGCAAGGGCAGGGGTAAAGGCAAGGCCAAGACCAAGAACAACAGTCACGTCAAGATGACGAAAGCGAGGCCGGAATCTGTCGAACCAGGTGTGTGTTTCCCGACTTTGAGTTATTCAGAAATATAACGAAACTCTTGGGGCAGACCAACAACCCCCGAGTCGAGTGATGTTGGAGCAAGAATACCAGTTTATGGCGACGGTGTCGACGTTCTTGCGTGCAATACGTGCGGGCGCTGTACACGTCAAGCACAGCAATGTTTTGCTGGCCAACTATGGGCGATTGGGCCCTTCGTTTGATCTGTGTACCAAGGTGATCATTGACGTGTTGCGCGAGGAGGGGATGTACAATGATAACGGGGATTTGGTTGTCGAGGTTGTCAAGCAGGCGCTGTCGGAGGTACGTCTGGTCCGTGTGGAGCTCGGATGGAAATCTGACGACTTGTAGTCGTTTTCGTTCGTGATGGATGGGATGGTCAAGGACGAAGAGCAGACGGCCATGCTCGCCAAACAGCTAGCGGCAAGCTTTATCATTCGAGGCGCCCAACTGTCCGTCGTACGTCGGTTGGATAGCCGGTATGTGGTACGCGCGCACAAGGAGTTGATCCGGGCAGCCGTTCAGCGGGTGTCTTCGTTGGACAAGACCTCGGGGGCCAAGTACAAGGGTACCAGCAAGAAACGGATGAGCATGGCGGTAGGGTTTTTCAGGGCAATGGTACCGCTATTGAAGGGCGTTGAGAGTCGGGATGCGTTGGCTATGTGAGTTGCATTTTTTTTTGTTCGGGGAAAGATACGTGCTGAACACCGTGAACGCACGGTAGAAAAGCGCATTTGGACCAGGTGATGAGCGATGCAAAGATGGAGGTGAAGCCGACGGCCAAGATGTGGGAGCCATTGAGAGCGTATGAGAAGAAGTTGGTGACGATCATGCATAAAGGTGTGTATGTGCGGGCGTGGTGACAGACGGATGTTGATGATGATGATAGGTGCAGGTAAAGGCCGTGGAGCAAAGGGAGGGGCGGTGGGGACGAGTGATGAGGAGAGTGGGCCTGAGCATGAGCATGTCGAGATGCGAGATGACGAAGGGGTGCAGACGAGTCGGACGAGGACGAAGCAGAGGCCGAG
>JBBPME010000424.1:0-17942 GCA_038090155.1 Rossbeevera pachydermis
TCACCAGAATGACCAGCATCAAGCAAAGAAAGAATGGTGCTTTGCTGAGTGAGAGAGAGGGATTTAACCATGATTGAAGTTGGAAAATAAGAAGTGTGTGAACTATTTTAAACTCAGACATGCTATTGATATGTATATATTTGTTTGTATTGACAAAAAATAACAAAGAATCAATGATTTGACTAAGATCCTAGTCATCATTTCAAAAGCTCGGAAACCCTTTCCATGATATGGTTGTCTTAAAATGGATCTATCTCAATGGTATGTGAACCAAATCACATGCCCCTGGGGGCAATGTCATAGCTGAGAGTATGTACTATTTATAACTCCACTAAAGCCAACCGAAATTCCCGCGGTGCCTGGCAGTGTGCTCCACACATCACAGTTGAGGCAAATATGGAAAGGGTTTCTGAGGTCACTGTATATGATAGATCGAGAAGCTCCTGAGGGAACCCCTATCAGGTAAGGGCCCCTCCCCATTGCAAGTAGTTAGTAGTTTACCTAAGAGAGCCCGATGCCTAGATAGTGCTAGCTCATTTCATTTTTCATTTGCCAAATCTTGTTTTAATTCATTTTCTTCTCTAGATAGTCATGTTTGTTACAACTTGCCCCTAGTCTTATTCTTTCTCTTTCTCTTTCTCTCTTCGTCAATGCTTATCACTATGCCTTCCTCTTATCGATCATTTACTCATCATACTTTAGTCATCCGCAGTCTTCCTGACTCCTTCATAAACTATAGATTACCAATCTCTCTTACTCATGTTCACTCACCTTGCTTTGTCATTTTGCTTAGTGTACCATTACTCATCTGCAGTCTTCATGACTCATTCATACTGCAGCTGACACATCTTCCTTCGGTCATATTCCATGACCTTCCATTCCCCTCTTATATAAACCCTAGACACTTGTCTTGTAACACTAAGCTAGAGCTACTCAGTACCACCAACCTATCTGCTCTCAGCCCACTCTCTGAGCGTGTGCTCCATAACCCTTCGTCATCCAAGGCTTTCCCCTTCGGACTCCCTAGCCCAAAACCCTTGTGCAATGCTTCATGGTGAAGCTCTCAAGGTATCCTTGCCCCTTTGTCGTCTCAAGGCATCCCCCTTCAGACTCCTCAGTTAAATCCTCTTGTTATGCTTCGTGGTAAAGCTCTCAAGCCCTTCGTCCCTAGTATCCACTGAGTCTACAGCCGACCCTATCCGGGCCAGTTGTAACAAAAGCTCTAGCTTACCTTTCGGTCACCATCATTGTGAACCACTACCACCATTCCTCCCAGACTCCCCTACTCGAGACCTGAGGAAAGGAACTCTCCTTCCACCACACAGAACCCCTTCGCCTCTTTAACCCACCAAACTCTAGCAGCTGCCTCCTCTTGGAGAGAAGGACAGCCTCCCCCTGAGTCCCTAGAGTCCCTTTCTCACCAAATCAGTGACAAAGACACAGATCTTGACCCAGATCTTACCCTCCCTGTTACACTTGGTCTGGGTAGGAACAAGCGTAGCCTCTGAAAACGTGGGAGGACCAAGACACCGTCAGAATGACAGTGATGAGGACAAAGGTGACATTACGATCAAGTGTCGCAACGAGAGACAAGAGTGTCATCGAGGGTGACGACCGCAGGTATCGCTTGATTGATTGTTGAGACAAAGGTAATCCAATCAAGTGGAGGATTACAAGTCGAGAGCATCCACTCAGAAGTAGAATGAAGACTTTCAAGGGTTCTTCCCACTGAAGGGTTGTCAAGGAAAGGGCTAGATTGCAGGGGACGAAGTACAGTGAAGTACAGAGAAGATCTAGCTTAGGGAATACAGAGAGTAGGTAGGGGTTTATATAGTACAAGGGGTGGAGTCTGAATAAGCAGATGGAACACCATGGAACATGGTGGAAGGAAGATGAGTAATCCGCAGTAGTGAAGATGAGTCAGAATAACTGCGGATGAGTAAGTATTACAAATAGAATGAGTCATAGAGTGTACTGATGACGAAGCCAGTGAGTCATCATGAGTAATAGAGCTGAATAATCTGCAGTTGTGGATGAGTCATGAAGACTGCGGATGACTGAAAGGGCAAAGGGTAAAGGGTAAAGGGTATAGGCCTATAGGGTAAAGGGTAAGGGTCTAGAGGCTGGGGCAGTGCAAGAGGGGCTCCTGAGAGCAAGGGAAAGAATGGCCCAAGTGAGGTTCGAACATAGAGACTTGGTAGTCTTGGAGTGAGAACCGAGAAGAAAAAGAAAAGAAACAATGGATCATAACACTCCCCTCCATCCAGGAACTAGACAACACTATCTCTCTTGATACCAAGTTAGCCTGCCACCTATCCTCAAGTCTCACCCTTCCTAGACCTCCCCCCCCCCCCTCCCCTACTTCAATCGCCCACCAATCTCTCTTTAGTCTTCCACCCCCACCCCCTTGTATCATGTCGTCTTCTAAAGTCACTGAACTTCGCCTCGCTCAACCTGAGGACTTTGATGGTTCTCAGGATAAAGCCATAACCTGGATATGCTTGGTACAAAGATACCTACCACTCTGATGAGAGGCAAGTCGGCTTCGCTCTCTCCTTTATGAAGAAAGGGACTGCCTACTCCTGGGCTGACACCTTTACTTCCAAGAGACTCTCTGCCAGTTCCCTCTCCCTAGGCACCTGGAGCGACTTCTTTGATGAGTTCAAGAAAGCTTTTGAGCACTCCAACTCAGCCGCCAACACCCTCACCTGGCTCTCCTCCTTCCGCATGGAGACCAAACATGATGGGTTGTTCTCCCCCTCCCTCGCCTCATACATCACCCAGTTCCAGAATAGGGTTGCTATCTCCAGACTCCAAGAAGAGGCCACCCTCTGTTAGTTCTTCTCAACTGGCATTCCCCCCTCCCCCTCTGAACAAGTTTATCTCATGGAGAAAGTCCCCACCACTGTCGCCGATTGGTATGCCAATGTGCAGAGACTCTCACAGAGGACGTGGCCAATCCCACCTCTTCGTCCCTCAGACCACTATTCACTCTCCTAAGGAGAAAGATCCCAATGCCATGGACGTAGATGCGGTAAAAATCACAAAGCTCACTCCTGAAGAAAGGGAACAATGCTTCAAACTCGGACTCTGTCTCCGTTGCAGAAAACCAGGCCATAACACCACCTCCTGCTCTGCCTTCACCTCCTCCACCCCAGCTACCTCCTCCCACAGGCGATTCACCAAAAAGGTCACTAAAGTGGAAGAAGAAGACACTCCTGCCCTGATTGACATGGAGGATGATTCTGATGATGAGAAGGTCATTGGAAAAACCACCTTCTCTTGGGGTTTTTAAAGAGGAGACCTTGTTCAACACAAGGCTCTCCTATCTCTACACCTGTGCACCTGTACTTATATCCAAATCTTCTAAGGCAATGAAAATCCCCATTCATCTCATTGTACCTTCGCACAAACTCCAAGCCATCGAAACCTCCACCCTAGTGGACAGTGGTGCAGAAATCTCCTGCATTGATTGGTTCTTCATTCGAAAACATAGACTCCCCAGAACCAAACTAGAGACCCCCATCAGAGTACAAAATGTTGACCAATCCATCAACCAGAAAGGCGACATTCTCTTCTCCACCTCCCTCTTCGTCGATATTGAAGGTGTCACCCAAAAAGTCCTTTTCCATATCATGGACTGCGGAAATGAAAACACTATCTTAGGACTCCCCTGTCTATGCACTATGAATCCCAACATCGACTGGGAAGCCCAGTGTTGGCAACGACAAATCCTATACAGGAAATGCACTAGGTCACCACCAAGATACTAAGACTGAGAAAGAGGGGACTATTGATGGTCGGAAATCAACCAGAACAGACTGGAGTGTCTGGCTGGTACTTGCATTGTTATATACTATGATACATGAGGCTACAATGAGGCTGGTTTAGGGCCGGTGCTTACTGATGTTATGACATATCGTGAGATAAACTACTATATATGTACTAAGTGTTCACATGGTTGTGGGAACCAAGGTCTAGACTCTACAATGAGGTTACCATGCTTTAAACATGCACTAACCATGAGGTGTGACATCATATGGGTCTAGACTGTGATCATGTGACGAGATAAGGATAAGATTGAGCGCTTTGTGATTAGATTAGATTAGATAAGATTAGATAAGATAAGATAAGATAAGCTGGTGCTAAAGCTAGGTTAAAGAATGAGGTTTGTAACACCCAGACTCTCTCCATCTTGGAAGACTCCGACATGTCTGCCCATCTATACCACCTGCACACCGCAGATCTCCAGCGACACAACTCTCATTTCCAAAAACCCACTCCCCCTCCCCTGAAACTCCCCAGGCATGTCAACGTCCACACCATCTATGACAAAAGTCTCTATAACTATCTCGAGTTCGAAACTGAGGACTAGTTTCTCTGGAGGGCGACTGAACAAAGGATCCTGAACCGAGTCATGTGGTGTGGCTCCAGGTTCATTCCCAAAGGATCTAACTACATCGCCCACCTCACCGCTGCCACCAACCTTGCCATGGAGGCTGAGAAATCCAAACCAAAAGTCTCTCTCCCCTCCGAGTACTCCGAATTCGAGTCTGTCTTCTCAGAAGAAGCCTCTTCCTGTCTTCTCCCTTCCAGACTCTATGACCATGCCATCAACCTCAATGAAACCTTCGTCCCTAAGATAGGGAAACTCTACCCCCTCTCCCCTGACGAACAGAAGGCCACTGAGACCTTCCTTGAAGAAAATCCCAGCGGGACAGTATCGCCTCCTGGCCAGTGCCGTCCAAGGTCAAAGATGTTCGATCATTCCTTGGCTTTGCCAACTTCTATTGTCGGTTCATCAACCACTACTCTGACATCGCCTGCCCCCTCATAGACCTAACCAAGAAAGACAAACCCTGGGACTGGACCCCCTTCTGCCAAGCCACCTTTGAATCCCTAAAGGCCTCCTTCCTCTCAAAACCAGTCCTTCATCTCCCAGACCTTTCTGCCCCCTTTGCCATCGCTACTGACGCCTCTCGTGATGCTACTGGTGCCATCCTCCTCCAGACTGACTCAAATGGTGACTGGCACCCCTGCTCATACCTCTCACAGTCCCTTATCCCTGCTGAACATAACTATGACATCTATGATTGTGAACTCCTCGCAGTCATTCATGCATTGCAAGGATGGAAATACTACCTCCGAGGATCCCCCTTCTCCACCCAGGTCTTCACTGACCATAAAAACCTCACCTACTTCCACTCCCCTCTGAACCTCAACCATCGACAAGCCCGATGGCTCCTCGACCTCGCAGACTTTAATCTCTGTATGATCCATGTCCCTGGCAAGCTCCTTGCTGGACCTAATGCCCTCTCTCGTCAACCTGACAAGCTGTCCACCCTGCCCAAAGATAACGAGGCAGTTACCCTGCTCTCTCCAACCTCTTCATTTGTGCCTTCGACATTGCACTCTGGAACAAAATCGCCTCATCTGCAGGCGACAACACACTGGTCCAAAACACTCTGCAAAGCCTCGAAGGGACCATTCCCCCTGCCTTCCAATCTCATCTTTCTGATTGGAAATACTCAGACAGTATCCTCACCTACCAAGACCGCATTTACCTCCCCACCTCCACTCTCCACAAGGACATTGTCTCCCGAGCCCATGACCACCCCTCTGCAGGCCACCCAGGCTACCTCAAAACACGTCAACTTGTCTCTGCCGAGTATTGGTGGCCTGGCCTTGCTCAATTCATTCGCAAGTACATTGAAGGATGCTCCTCCTGCCAACAGTGTAAAGTGAACACCCATCCCACTTCCCCCCCCCCTTGTCCCCATCAAATCAACCTCCTCTCGCCCCTTCCAACAGGTCTCCTGTGACCTTATCACCTATCTCCCTACCTCCTCTGGCTTTGACTCCTTGCTGGTCATGGTAGACCATGGCCTTATGAAGGGGGTGATACTTTGTCCTACAAAGAAAACTGTGACCACCGAGGGAATTGCCTCCCTCTTTTTCCATAAAGTATACAAGTGATTTGGCCTATATGACAAAATCATCTCTGATTGTGGTCCCCAATTTGCCTCCTCCTTCACCAACGAACTCGGAAAGGTCCTCGGCTATGATCTCTCCCTCTCCACCGCTTATCACCCTCAGACTGATGGAGAAACAGAACAGGTCAATCAGGAAGTTGAGACTTATCTTTGGATCTTTTGTGGTGATAACCCCACCTCATGGGCTGATTGGATCACCCATATGGAATTCGCCCACAATCACCACCCTCATTCTGTCACCAGAAAGTCCCCCTTCTTCCTCATGATGGGCTTTGACCCCTGTCCCCTTCCCACCATCCTCTCCGAGACCAACCTCCCCGCAGTTGAAACCTGCTTGAAATCCCTCACTGCTGCTCGGGATGAAGCCTTAGCCGCTCATGAACTTGCTAGGCAAGTTATGAAAGCTCGTCAAGGCAGAGGATTCAAACCCTTCGCCAAGGGAGATAATGTTTGGCTAGAAGCCCAGAACTTGAAATGCTCCCTCACTTCCCCCAAATTCACCCCAAAACAAGAAGGGCCCTTCATTATCACCCAGGTCCTATCTCCTCTCACTTACCGACTCTGCCTCCCTAAAACATGGAGCATCCACAATGTGTTTCATGCTCTCCTCTTATCACCCTATCACAAAAATGCCGTGCACAGTCCGAACTTCCCAGCTCCACCCCCAGACCTAATTGAAGGCGAAGAAGAGTATGAGATACTGTGGATCATATCCCACAGAGGCCCTGCAAGGAATCACATGTTCCTGATCCGATGGAAAGGGTATACTGTGGAAGAAGACACCTGGATCCCTAAGTGGGAGTTGTTACGCTTGGCCTGGGTAGGGACGAGCGTAGCCCCTGTGAAACGAAGGGGTTCAAGGTATCGTTTAAAATGGACAATTGAGGACAAGGTATCGTCGAGATCAAGGGTCACGACGAACGAGGGACGAGGGGTACCACTTCGAGGTGGCGGTCACTGTCGTTGTTCTATCAAATGTAGAAACGACTTGTAACACAATCAAGTGGAGTGTTACAAGTCAAGCGTCCTGTCTAAAGTAGGATGAAGACTTGCAGAGGTTCACCCAGTGAAGGGAGGAGTAGGAATGGGCTAGATTGTAGGAGGTACGAGAGTACAGAGGAGATCTAGCTTAGGGAATACGGAGAGTATGAACGGGTTTATATAGTACAAGGGAAACGAAGGTGACTAAGCAGATGGAATACCATGGAACATGGTAGAAGGATAATGAGTAATCCGCAGTATAGAAGATGAGTCAGAATGACTGCAGATGAGTAATGATTACAAATGAAGTGAGTCCAGATGAGTCATGCTGACTGTGGATGAGTCATGTGGAGGAAATGATGACTAAGGTAGGTGAGGTAAGCGGGTATTTAGTCATCATAGAAGAAAAGAAATGGCCAGAGCGTGGTTTGAACACAGTGACTTGATAGTTCGTAGTAAGAACAAGAAAAAGGAAAGAGGAAGAAACAACGAAACGTAATAGGAGTTGAAACACGCCAAGTCCACTCTCCTCACTTATAAAAAGCTCCACCCCTCTGTCTTCCCCTCCTAACTCCTTCACCTAAGCCAACTATGTCCCATGTCTCAGAACAATCCCTCTCTACTGTATCTTCCATTTCTTCTGCCCCCCCATCAGTTCCATCTCCTCCTCCTCCTCCTCCCTCTAATCTTCCTAGGAGCGATGCTCCTCTGTCGGATAACCCAAGCCCTATGAGATTTGATACTCCTCTTCCCTCACTCATGATTGATGACTCCCTCTTCCACTGGCGCCCTGAGTCCCCTCCTCTCGTCCCTTCCCCCCACCCAGTCCTCGCTGTAGATGTCCCCACCTACGCTTTTCGTCTTAGAAACGATGAGCCTTCATTCCCCTCTATTTCATTGCCTCCATGCTTACCTTCAGGACTCCAGGATGCAACACCCCATTTCTGCTTATGTGGACATGAACTCCCCCCTCAGCTTGTTATACCTCACATTCATCCACTCCTCCCATCTCCTTCCCATTGTAAACGCCATGCTCTCCTCCTCTGAAGGCAGCCAGGTGTTCTTAGCCTCTCAGGTGTCTGCCTCTCACCAAGCCATCGAAGAGCAAGTCCTCTCTGCCATGCACCAACTGTTGAGTGAGCCTAGACACTATACAGCGCCGATTGCCACATGCGAAGCAAGAACCAAAAGGGAATGAATAAAAGAACTAGCAAGAACAAGGAGATTGTCTATGCGTAATTCAACAAGAACAGAATGGGGAAACATCCTGCTAACTATCCTACTTATATACTACATGCCTTAAGGCTACCATGTGTTTGCTATCTATGACGTCAATGGGAATGCTATGCTATGCTATGCACCATGAGGTGATCCATGAGGCAAACATGCCTTTACCATGCACAAGGCTATACGCCATGAGGCGTTATCTATACAATGAGGATACCATGCCTATGCAATGCGCTATCCATGCTATAACAATGAGGTATGATGTAATGGTCTAGATTAATGATGTCATGGAGCTAGAGCGATGACTAATGCTATGCAATCATGTGACTATGTATGCAATAAGCGAGCGCTAATGAGCAGGCGTCTATGTCAATGCTATGACGGGCAGTTAAGCGAGCGTCTGATGTGGGCGTCTAAGGACAAAGCCTTGCAAGATGAACAACTATTCTATGGTTCAATAGCGGGCGCTTAGGAAGGCGCTTAGGACAATAACAATGGTTTTGAGGGTTTTATAACACCAACTAGGCATGATGGAGTTCGTCGACAACATTGATCGGTTTCTGGCTGAACTGGCCATCCACTCCATGCCTCCCTCTCCCCTCCCTTCCTCCTGCCCCCTGGGATTACCCCCCTGCTCCTTTCCCGCTGAGGTTGAAGCAGTCTCTCCGACTGGCCTCCTCGAGGTTCTGTCCACCTCCTCCACATTGTCCTCTCCACTCGACCCTACCGAAATCGAAGCTCTCAATTGTGTCAAGGCCCTCCATTGTTCAGAGGAAGTTGCCTTCACTAATCATGACCACTACGAAGGAACTGACCCAGCCTTCCTGGTTTCCAAATCACCCTCCACTTCCTCTTCCCCCCTTGATCCCAACAAGCTCATTGCCCTGGACCACACAGAACTGGAGTATCAGCGACAGATCAGAGATTGCCCTCTTCACTGAGCACACCCCCTCTTCTCCTCCTCTTGCTTTCACTGTCACTGCTTAGGACACTTTTGAGCAAACTGCCCAGGTTACCAATGCCCCACCTGCCTCAGACAGCAACCGGGCCATATTCAGAAGAATTGTCCCCTTCGCAGACACTCTCCTCATATCTCCCCCTCCTCCTCCTCATCCTCCTCCCACCGCTCCAGAGGCTCCAGATGTTCCTCTCGTTCCTCCAACCACCCCCTCTCCATTCCTCCTCCCCGAGAATACTCTCGAGACGACATCAGCGATTACGGAGATGACTTCTATGATGCAGTTGCTGAGTCTAACATGACTGGAGAACCCTGTGGTCACTTTTGACTGCTTCGTTCAGGCAAACAGAAGCCTACAAGGGGGGTAATGTTACAACTTGCCTCTAGTCTTATTCTTTCTCTTTCTCTTTCTCTCTTCGTCAATGCTGATCACTATGCCTTCCTCTTATCGATCGTTTACTCATCATACTTTAGTCATCCGCAGTCTTCCTGACTCATCCATAAACTGCGGATTACCAATCTCTCTTACTCATGTTCACTCACCTTGCTTTGTCATTTTGCTTAGTGTACCATTACTCATCTGCAGTCTTCATGACTCATTCATACTGCAGCTGACACATCTTCCTTCGGTCATGTTCCATGACCTTCCATTCCCCTCTTATATAAACCCTAGACACTTGTCTTGTAACACTAAGCTAGAGCTACTCAGTACCACCAACCTATCTGCTCTCAGCCCACTCTCTGAGCGTGTGCTCCATAACCCTTCATCATCCAAGGCTTTCCCCTTCGGACTCCCTAGCCCAAAACCCTTGTGCGACACTTCGTGGTGAAGCTCTCAAGGTATCCTTGCCCCTTTGTCGTCTCAAGGCATCCCCCTTCAGACTCCTCAGTTAAATCCTCTTGTTACGCTTCGTGGTGAAGCTCTTGAGCCCTTCGTCCCTAGTATCCACTGAGTCTATGGCTGACTCTACCTGGGCCAGTTGTAACAATGTTCCTCTAGATAGTTCCTCTTCGTCCTCTGTTTCTTCTCCTATTTCATATGTACAATGTGGTAGTCTACCTACAGACAAAACCAAAACAGTGTCTCGTATTGAGCATGGTCCCTGTAAAAGGGTACTTAATTCTGTTATAAAAGAAAAAAATATTTCTCCTAGTCATATCCCAAGTGACAAAAGAGTGCGAACCTTAAAGCCTCTGAGGGAAATAATCCTAAAAATCGATATATTAGAAATCCATACAAAAAAATCCATAAACACCCTGCTAGACAGTGGCGCCAATGGCATCTTTATAGATACCAAATGGGCCAAGAAAAACTGAATCCCACTTCAACCCCTAGAATTAGTTGTTCCTGTTGTTACAATTTGTATGGACCCCTTATCTCTTTTCTTTCTCCCTATTCTTTTATCTCCGAAGTCCTTCACCGCTTGCATGTATACTTAGTCATCCACAGCTTCCTATTTGTTCCTTACTGCGGATTACCTACACCTTCCATCGACTTCCATCACATTCTATGGCACCACTTTTATTAACCAATCACATCACGTCTTATTGTTCTTTTCTTACTTATAAACGATTTCCATCGCTCTTAGTTTTCTCTAACCTTGACCTCCTCGAGTATCCTCCTAGATACGTCTTGGAATATATCCTTTACTCCTTGAAACCTCTGTGTGACCTCGTCCTGCACTTGAAAGGACACTTCAACCTCTGAGCTTTTAACCCAGCTTCACAGGTTGTCTTTGTTGCTCTTAGCACTCAGTCTTCGATCCCTCAACCCTCGAAGAGCCTTGTTGTCTTGATCCCTTCGATCCTCAAGACTCCCTTAGTCTCCCTGGTCCTTAGTCATCTTGATCCCTTGCTCCTCAAGACCCCCTTGCTTGTGCCTTTCGCCCCAAGACCTTCTTCTCGAGGCTACACCCGTTCCTACCCGGACCAAGTGTAATACCTGTCTACAATGTGAACGGAACACTAAACACCACTGGTGGTATTGCATACCAAATAGATCTAGTGATTGACTACATGGGTCATTGTGAGAAGGTCACAGCAGATGTGACAACCCTAGATTGTAATGAAATGATCTTAGGATATACATGGTTAAGGGACCACAATTCTGACATCGATTGGACCATAGGAGCCATAAAGCTCAATAGATGCCCCTCTTTGTGCAAAGCTTTGCAATGAATGGTGCTCTCTTGTACAGAAGAATATGAACAGTTATATTACATTAACAATCTCATAAGCAACTTTCCTGTCAACCAGAAGGTTGAATATGAAGACATGTTCAAACTAGTACCTAAGCAATACCATGAGTACTTAGATGTATTCTCTGAGAGAGTTTCCGAAAGATTACCACTTAGAAAGGCTTGGATCATGCCATAGATCTTCAGCCCAATTTTGTACCAAAAAAGGGCAGATTGATACCCATGGGACATGCTGAACAGGATGAAGTCAAAAGCTTTGTGGATGAACAGCTAAAGAAAGAGTATATTTGACCCTCTAAATCACCACAGACATCTCCTATCTTTTTCATTCCTAAAAAGGATGGAAAGAAGTGTATGGTCATGGATTATATATATCTGAATGAGGGCATAGTTAAAAACAATTATCTGTTGCCATTGATCTCACAGATAATTGATAAGCTCCAAGGAGCAAAATTGTTTACCAAGATGGATCTGAGATGGGGATATAATAATGTCCAAATCAAAGAAGGCAACAAATGGAAAGGTGCCTTCATTTGTCATCTAGAGGCCTTTGGGCCTACCGTTATGTTCTTTGGAATGTGCAATAGTTCTGCAATGTTCCAATGGATGATGAATGAAATATTTGCTGATATGGACAATATTGTTATTATCTATATCAATGATCTTATGATCTTTTCCAAACACAATGACATGGCAAAACTTAGAGCAGCAGTATTGAGAGTCTTATAACAACTAAGAGAAAACGATCTATTTGTGAAACCCTCGAAATGTTTCTTTGAAGTAACAAAAGTGGATATGCTAGGCATGGATGTCTCAGGTAAAGGCATTACCATGAGCAAAAACAAATTAGATGGTATTGCCTCATGGCCAGCACCCACCAATGTGAAAGGAGTATGAAGTTTCTTGGGATTGTTACAAACCCTCTGGTGCAACCTAGCTTTAGCGCCGCCTTATCTTATCTTATCTTATCTAAGCGCGCGTCTATCTTATCTAATCAATCAAGCGCTCAAATCTTATCTTATCATGTCACATGACTCGAGTCTAGACCACTATGATGTCATACCTCATGGCTAGCACATGCTAAAGGCATGGTAGCCTCATGTTGTAGTTCTAGACCACCGTTCCCACGAGTGTGTGAACACTTAATACATATATAGTAGTTTATCTCACGAGACGTCATCGCTTACTGAGCACCTGCCCTAAAGTACGCCTCATGGCCGCCTCATGTATAGTAGTATATAACAATGCCAGTACCAGCCAGACACTCCAGTCTGTTCTGGTTGATTTCCGACCATCAATAGTCCCTCCTTTCTAAGTCTTGACTTTTGTGTGGTGACCTAGTACATTTCCTGTATAGGATTTGTCATTGCCAACATCCACGAGTCTTCTTCGGCAGAATATCCTTTCCATCAGATCAGGAACATGCAGTGCAATGGAGTTCCATGGTGACGTAGGATGCATTCTATTTCATATTCCTCTTTGCCTTCTATAAGCTCCAAGGGTGGTGCAGGGAAGTTTTTCCCATGGACGGGGTTCTCGTGGTAGGGGGTGAGAAGAGAAGCATGGAATGTGTCATGGATCTTCCATGTTTTAGGAAGGCGGAGTTTATAAGTGATTGGCAATAGGACCTTGGTGATGGTAAAGGGACCTTCTTGCTTAGGAGCGAATTTCGAGTGAGTCATGGTACAGCGGAGGTTTCTGGCTTCAAGCCAGACTTTGTCTCCAAGGGTGAAGGGAACAAAGCGTCGGTTGGAGTGAGAAGCCATGACTTGTCTGGCGAGTTCATGGGATGCGAGGGCTTCATCATGAGCGGCGGCAAGGTCTCTGAGACGGGTCTCGACGGTGGGAATATTTGTGTCGGAGATGACCGAGGGAAGGGCGCGAGGTTCAAAGCCGAGGATTAGGGAGAACGGGGATTTGCCGGTGACAGAGTGGGGGCAGTGATTATGCGCAAATTCGGCGTGGGAGATCAAATCGGACCACGAGGTGGGGTTGCTGCCACAGAAAATGCGGAGATAGGTCTCTACTTCTTGGTTGACACGCTCAGTTTCACCGTCAGATTGTGGGTGATATGCTGTGGAGAAAGAGAGGTCATAGCCAAGAAGGCGTCCAAGTTCTTGAGCAAAGGCGGAGGTGAACTGAGGGCCTCAATCTGAGATGACTTTGTCATAAAGTCCAAAGCGAGTGTAAATTTTGTGGAAGAAAAGGGAGGCAATCCCTTCGGCGGTGATGGTTTTCTTCGTGGGGCATAGAATTACCCCCTTACTAAGCCCATGGTCGACCACGACCAAGAGAGAATCAAATCTGGAGGAAGTGGGGAGGTCGGTGATAAGATCACATGAGATTTGCTGGAAGGGGCGAGAGCAAGACGATTTGATCGGCGAGAGTGGGGGGACAGTAGGATGGGTGTTTGCCTTGTTCTGTTGGCAATGAGCACAACCTTCAATGTATTTGCGAATGTATTGAGCAAGGCCGGGCCACCAGAATTCAGCAGCGACGAGTTGGCGAGTCTTTAGATAACTGGAATGACCAGCGGTGAAGTGGTCATGACATTGTTCAAGGACGGAATGGCAAAGGGAGTCGTCAGGGGGAACATAGATGTGACCCTGGTAGGTGAGGACACCGGCGTCCATTTGCCAGTTAGCAAAATGAGACCGAAATGCAGGAGGAATCTGTCCATCCAGTGCTTGGAGGGCCTGCAAAACGAGGGGATCATCTTTTGAGGAAGAGGCAATGTGGTTGGTTAAGGCGGTGTCGATGAGACCAACGAAAAGAGAGTCAGGGAGGAGGACCGTGTCATCATTGTCGGGAACATCGGGACAGAGGTCGGGGCGGCGGAAGAGGGCATCTGAACTAGCAAGGAGTTTGCCAGCAACGTGAATGATCTTAAGATCAAAGTCGGAGAGATCGAGGAGCCATCAAGCTTGACGGCGGTTTAGGTGCTGCGCCTGACAGAAGTACGTGAGGTTTTTGTGGTCGGTGAAGATCTGTACGGGAAAGGGAGAACCATGGAGGTAATGTCTCCAGGTTTTCAGGGCGCAGATGATAGCGAGGAGTTTGCAATCATAGATGTCGTAGTTACATTCTGCAGCAGAGAACATCTGGGAAAGATAGGAGCAAGGGTACCAGTCACTGTTAGAATTAGTCTGGAGGAGGATTGCACCAGTGGCATATTTGGATGCGTTAGTGGCAATAGCGAAGGGGGCGGAGAGATTGGGGAGTCGAAGGACGGGTTTCACAAGAAAAAGTTGTTTCAAGTGTTGGAATGACTGTTCACAGGCAGAGGACCAGGACCAGGCAAGGTTTTTCTTGGTGAGATCCAAGAGGGGGCGAGCGACAGTAGAATAATCCAGGATGAACCGGCGATAGAAATTGGCGAAGCCGAGGAAGGAGCGAACTTCTTTAACTTTGGTCAGTGTAGGCCAGGAAGCAATGCCATCGAGTTTGACGGAGTCCATGGCAATCTGTCCAGGTTGGACGATCATGCCAAGGTATTCTACCTCTTTGGTTGCAAAGTCGCATTTGAAGAGGCGGAGGTGAAGGTCGAGTTCTTGCATCTGTTGAAGGACGCGTTTGGTATGCTCCGTGTGGGTAGCGTCATTGGGGGAGAAGATGAGGAGGTCATCTATGTAGATAATGAGCCAGCCCTCAGCAATCATGTCTTGGAATGAGTTGTTCATGAATTGTTGGAAGGTGGCGGGGGAGTTGCACAGGCCGAAGAACATGACCATTGGTTCGTAGAGCCCCTTGTGGGTGATAAAGGCAGCTTTCCATTGATGTCCATCTTTGATGCAGACGTTGTTGTATCCCCAATGGACATCGAACTTTGTGAAGACTTTGGCATCCTTAAGTTTATCAATGAGGTCGGAGATTAGGGGTAGGGGGTATGCATCACGAATGGTGTGTTCATTAACGTAGCGGTAGTCTTGACACGGGCGGAGTCTGCCATCCTTTTTCTTTACAAAGAAGAAGAGGGAGGCCTGTGGGGAGTTTGAGGGGCGGATCTTTCCAGATCAGAGATTCTCCTTGAGGAAGCTTTCGGTGGCAGTCCGTTCGTCAGGTGACAGGGGGTAGAGTTTCCCAATTTTTGGGACAAAGGTTTCATTGAAATTGATCTCGTGGTCATAGGGTCACGAGGGGGGCATATGGTCTGAGACGTTTTCAGAGAAAATCAAGGTGTACTCTGAGTATTCGGAGGGAAGAACAGAGGGTGGTTTGGCTTTTTCAGCAGCCATAGCTAGCTCTGTTGCAGAGGTAAGCTTAGCACAAACGGAGGAACCTAGGGGGGCGAAGCGACAGGCACCACAGATAATGCAGTTGATGGTGCGATTTTCCTTAGCCCTAAGGAGATAGGCTTTGGGATCATCGAAGTCCATATAGGAATGGAGTCGGTCCTGGGTAACGGGGGTGATGGTGGTGTGACAAGGAGGTTTGAACGGAGTGGGGGATGGAGGGCAAAAGCTCAAATCATGGCGATGAGAATTGGCCACATAGACGGAGTATAAATCCTTTGATTGATCGCAGGATTCATCGATGGTGAGGGTCTGGGCTTTCCAGTCGATGGAGGAGTTGGTGGCGCGAAGCCAGGGGAGGCCAAGGATGAGGTTTTCCTTGCCACAGGACATGACATAGAAGAGGACCTTCTGAGAAATCCCTTCAATGTTGGCATAGAGGGTACAAGAATAGCGGATTTCGCCATTCTTGTTCGAGGATTGGTCGACGTTTCGAACCAGGATGGGGGTGTCGAGTTTCTCTAGGGGGAGGCGATGTTTTCGGGCGAACATCCAGTCGATGCAGGAGATGTCTGCACCGCTGTCCACGAGGGCACGGGTATCAACGACTTTCATCGTGTGTGAAGGTACGATTAGCTGCAGGGGAATATGCATAGATTTTGCAGACTGAGACACAATTACAGGGGCACACGTAGCTCTAGGAGATCCTTGCATTGAACGAGGTCTCCGATTCAAAAATCCTTTTTGCACTTGGAAAAGCGCACTCTTCCTATGGTATCTTCATCGTCATCGTCGCTCTCTATCTCCTCGAGTTTGGAGAGGTTTTCTTCGACACGCTGCACCTTTCTCTTAGGTGGTTGTGACGTGAAGTTGGGGCAAGAGGTGGAGGCGTGGCCAGGTTTGCGGCAGTGGAAGCAGAGATTCTTCTTGATGCAACGTTTGCACTCTTCTGGGGTGAGCTTCCCAACTTTGATGGCGTCAATGTCCATAGCATTAGGGTCGTGAGTAGGGGTGGACGAGGAGGAGTGGGAGAATGATGTGGGGTTGCGGAGGGGGTTGTGGGAACAGGAGATGATGAGGTTGGCGGTATCCCATTGGGTCTGGTATTGGGTAGAGCGCTGGTACCATTTGTCGATGGTCTTTGGTATGGTATCCATAGAGTAGATATAGCGAGTGAGAGCAGGGGGAATTCCTGCGCCGAAATAAGAGATCAGGACATTAGGGTCCATAATCTCAGCCTGAGCAACATGGTTGCGGAACGTGGTGATATATTCCTGGAGGGAGGGTTCGTAAGGTCCTCCCTTCTTCTTCTGAACTATCCGCTTGGTAGTAAGCCAAGCGATGGCATTGCCAATGGAGTCGTGGTGTTTGAAGGTGGCCTTGAAGAGCTTTACGAAGTCCTTGAAGGTCCCCATGGTGATAGTTCCATCGTCGTCGATGGAGTTTTGACGGAAGGTCTGGGCCCAGGTAGAGGCAGACCCTTTAGTCATGAGCGAGAGGGCGAATGCAATTTTCTTTGCATCGGAGTCATAGACGGTGGTGTTGACGGCGAGGTAGAAGTTGGCCGAGGTCAACCAGGGCATGGCTTTGTTGTAAGAGCCATCGAAGTGTTCAGGGGATGCAATGCGGAGCTCAGTAGGTTGAGACATAGGGGGTGGCAGTTGGATGGGAGTAGGGGAAGGAGGGGTCAGGTCGGGTGGTAGGGAGAGAGCTGTACGCAAGTGGAGGGATAGGGACAGGGTTTCGTCTTCTTCCTCGTGAGAGGGAATGATGACGTCAGGCTCTGAAGTGAGGTCTTCGAGGCTGGAGTGGGCAGAGGGTTCTGGCGAAGTGTCGACGGGATATAGGGCAGAGAGTTGTCACCTTAAGTGACGGGAATCCGGGTTACGAGTGTTACGCTTGGTCCAGGTAGGAACGAGCGTAGCCTCGGATAACGCGGGAGGACAAGGGTACTGTCAGAATGACAGTAACAAGGACGAAAGAAATGTTACGATCAAGTGTCGCAACGAGTAACAAGGATGTCGCCGAGGGTGACGACCGCAGGTATCATTCGATCGAATGTCGAGACGAAGGTAACCCAATCAAGTGGAGGGTTACAAGTCGAGAGCGTCCACTCAGAAGTAGGACGAGGACTTTCAAGGGGACTTCCCACTGAAGGGTTGACAAGAGATGGGCTAGATTGCAAGAGACGAAGTACAGTGAAGTACAGAGGAGATCTAGCTTAAGGAATACGGAGAGTAGGTAGGGGTTTATATAGTACACAGGGCGGAGTCTGAATAAGCGGATGGAACACCATGGAACATGGTGGAAGGAAGGTGAGTAATCCACAGCACGGAAGCTGAGTCAGAACGAC
>JBBPME010000425.1:0-17920 GCA_038090155.1 Rossbeevera pachydermis
GAGCTTTTAACTTAGCTGCATAGGTTGTCTTTGTTGCTCTCAGCCTCTTGTCTTCGATCCCTCGATCCTCGAAGAACCTTGTTGTCTTGATCCCTCTGATCCTCAAGACTCACTCAGCCCTTGCTCCTCGCTCCAAGACCTTCTTCTCGAGGCTACACCTGTTCCTACCCAGACCAAGTGTAACACATCCATTGCATTTGGGTCTTTCTCTGTTCTGGTGGAGGAACCATTATGGTAGGGGACATAGGAGGTGGTGGTGGAGGTCTTTTTGTTGTGGCTGGCAACGTTGTCTGCTTGGTTCCATTGAGTTTGGAAGTGAATGGCCTTGGAATACCATGCTGTGATTTTGGTGGGAGGTGTGTCCATTGAGTAGATGCGATGCATAAGGGAGGAGGTAAGTCCTGTGGAGAAGTATCCTATCAGGACATCGTCGGAGGAGATACCACTAAAGGCTACTCGGTTTTTGGAATTCTAAAATGTAGGTGGTGAGGGAGGTGTCTTTGTTCATCCTTGTTGAGGAGAGCCAGGCAATAGCATCTGCCTTGGTGTCCAGGTGAACGAACGCAGTGTTGAACTTTGTGACAAGTTCAGTCATTGTTCCGAGGGATGGAGGTTGGGTTTCGAGGGCCTGGGTCCTAAAGGTGGATGCCCAGGTAAGGGCTGATCCTTCAGTTATGTAGGAGAGGGCATAGGCGACTTTCTTTGCCTCAGTATCATAGACAGTCTCATTGACCAGAAGGTACATCTGGACAGTGTTGATGAAGGTCTGTGCTTCGGTGGAGGAGCCATTGAAGGCTTTTGGTGCTCCCAATCGGAGCTCTGTGGATCTGGTGGTGGTGGACATGGCTGGTGGTTGTTGTGACCGCTAGGAGGGAACAATCGAGGTAACCCTAAAGTAGGGGTTCAATGAAAGTGGGGATATGTGCAACGAAATGCACCGATCAATGATCGCAAAGGGATGGTGAGACTCGAAGGTAAAAGTGTTGACTCGTATAGTCACCTATGCTCAAGTCTAACTGACAAGCTAGATTACCTTAGACAGGCTACTAGAAGCGGGAAAATACAAGAGAACTAGACTGGGGTGTCTAGCTCACAAGTGTCTAGTATTTATACTATCGAGGGTTGAGCACGGACCATGTAACTATGTCTACCCTAAAGTGACCATGTGCACACCATGAGGCATGGGGCTATGTATCATGATGCTACAATGAGGCAATAGAAGCGAGGCTATACAACATGTGTTGATTCATGAGGCGATAGAAGTTAATATAGACGGAGATGAAAGACAACAGGTTACCATGAGGCGGGCTAGACCATGATGTCATAGATAAGCAATAAGAGTCTGGACCATGTGACAATGTGAAGAGTGAAAGGGGAGGTCCAGACTATGGGGCACTGCCATGCTGACTAAGCAAGGTGCTTCTAGGGCGCTAAAGCAATGGGCGGTTAAGCCAGTGAAGGCGCTAATCCAGGCCGATAAGATAATCTAAGAAGAGTGTCAATAAACACGCGGCTAAGAGAGAAGACTAGAATGAGCGCTAAAGCACTAGGGTTCCGGATCAAGAGCAATGGCTAGGGCTAGGGGTCCACATTGGGAACCATGAACTAGGGTTAGGAGCAAAGTTAGTTGCCTGAAAATGAAGTTTGCAACAGTGGTGGGGAT
Source organism: Rossbeevera pachydermis (assembly GCA_038090155.1). Classification (NCBI taxonomy): domain Eukaryota; kingdom Fungi; phylum Basidiomycota; class Agaricomycetes; order Boletales; family Boletaceae; genus Leccinum; species Leccinum pachyderme. The sequence goes on from JBBPME010000425.1 coordinate 1,664, forward strand.
GGTATTGGTGGGGGTGGAGAGGGTGCTGGTGGTGGGCTGGAAGAAGGGGTTCAAGATGCTGGTGGGGTTCCTGGGTTGGAATCAGAGGCAGAGGGGGCATGAATGCGTCGCCTGGGAATTGGGCAACTGGGAGGGGGGTATGGGGGAGCAGCAGATCCTCTCCTTGGTCTGAGGAAGTTGAAAGACGAAATGGTGGGGCACTACAAACAATGGTAGGCTCAAAGATGAAACCTTGACCTTTTGTTACACTTGGTCTGGGTAGGAACAGGTGTAGCCTCGAGAAGAAGGTCTTGGAATGAAGGACAAGGACAAGGGGTTTTGAGGAGTGAGAAATCAAGATGACTAAAGATCAAAGAGACTAGGGGAGTCTTGAGGATCGAAGGAATCAAGACAATAAGGTTCTTCGAGGGTCAAGGGATCGAAGACTAAGAGCTGAGTGTTACAACCCTCACTTGCAACCTAGCTTTAGCGCTCAAGTTATCTTATCTTATCTTATCTAAGCGCGCGCCAATCTTATCTCGCATCTAAGCGCTCGATCTTATCTTATCTTATCACGTGACCTGGGTCTAGACACATATGATGTCATTCCTCATGGCTAGCGCATGCTAAAGGCATGGTAGCCTCATTGCATAGTCTAGAATGTTCTAGAACCTCATATATACTTATATAGATAGTTTCTCTCACGTTACATCATAGTATCAGTAAGCACCAGCCCTAAACCAGCCTCATGTATCGTAGTATATATACAATGCCAGTACCAGCCAGACTCCTTAGTCTGTTCTGGTTGATTCCCGCCATTGCAGTTTCCCTCTCTAGTCCTAGTACTTTGTGGTGACCTAGTCCATTGCCTGTATAGGTTTTGGCGTTGCCAACACTGAGAGCGACAAGGACAACCTATGAAGCTGGGTTAAAAGCTTTAGAGGTTGAAGTGTCCTTTCAAGTGCAGGACGAGGTCACACAGAAGGTTCGAGGAGCAAGGGATATATTCCAAGATGTATCTAGAAGGATACTCGAGGAGGTCAAGGTTAAAGAAAACTAAGAGTGATGGGGAATCACTTATAAGTAGGAAAAAGGAACAATAAGAAGTATGCTGATTGGTTACTAAAATGGTGCCATAGAACTCTATGGAATATGATGGAATGGTGTAGGTAATCCGCAGTAAAGAACAATAGGAAGCTGTGGATGACTAAGTGTACATGGAAGCGGTAATAGATAGAGATGAATATAGAGGACGAAAGGAAGAAAGAGAAGGGGAAAGAAATGGGGGTCTATATGAATCGTAACAATATTGAGCACAGCAGAATTGTGATCTCTTCCGAAAGATTTACAGTCTTACAGTACTAAAACTGTGCCATAGCCAGGCATCCTGGTTCCACTGACTTTTTTCGACATGCATTCAGGGCTCATGCACCCTGATATTTTTTAGACAGATTTAGGTTAGGTTGAGAAGGACTCTTTGTGAGATCCCCTCTAACAACAAGGTTTAGTAATTGGTAGCTGGTCTCTTCATGAGTATTACCCAATAAGGAAAAATAGAAACCACTCTGCTATAAAAATTAGTCATCCTAGACTTCAACAGGGATATTGTAGAGTTTATCCTTGGCAACTTTAGTGCCACCTGAGAAGCAGAACCCTTACCATAGTGGGAAGAAATTACAAACCCAGCACATATCCAAATCGAGCATCTGCAACTTCACAATTGTGCAGATTTTGATCAGTGGCCTTATTGGCTTCGTCAGCAATTCCTTGATTCATTAATTGGTCAAGGACCTCCAGTAAACCCAAGAGAGGACCTCCACAGCTACGAAGCTACAGCAGAATCCATAGTCCCCCCCTCCAGTAGCTCCTTCTGATGATGTCATTAGAGCTGATTCTAGAACAACTGGTGACTATTACTGCTCAGTTAAATGGCATCATAGCAGAGAACACAATGCTGAAGGAGAGGCTCAACAGAGCCAAAAATGAAACAGAGGCAGTGAGGAGGGCAGTGAACCAGGCCCATGACCTCACAGAAGCAGGCATTGTAACAACCAGCATCAGCAAAAAAGTAATGATCATCCCGGACCCCAGAAGCTTTAATGGAACATATAACCAGTTTGAGGAATGGTGGACCAAGATAGAGGTCTACCTTAAAATAAATAAGGAAGCATATCTGAAAGACAAGCATCAGACATATGCAGTATTGGTCCAGATCGGATCAACCAAAGATAAGAATGAGAATGGGGCAGGAGCTTGGGCCCGAAATGAGATAAAGAAGACAAAGAAAATCAGGTATACATGGCCTGATATAACTGAAATAGAAAGGATCCTCAGATTATGATTTACCATGGGTAACAAGAAAGATTTAGCCATAAGGAGACTAATGGCCATGAAACAAGGACAGAAGGAACGAACCCAGACATTTCTCACCAAATGGATCGCCAACTACAACCAGGCAAGATGCGGTGACACAATGGAAATTGCTCTCCTGGAGCAACAGATCTGGCCCAATGTAATGAGGCCAATCTTCTTAAACATACAGCATAAGGACAATGTACCTGAGTGCATTGTAGAAATCCAAAATTATGCAGAAGTGATCAAGTCCTTTGAGACTCATAACTGAATCACCATCCCTTTGGTCCCCAGATACAGAGACAACAATGCAATGGAGATAGACACCATCTCCATGGCAGGCAGCACTCAGAGCTGCTTGAACTGTGGCAAAAAGGGTCACCAATCAAAGGAGTGCAGGGCTCCTAAGATCAAATGTGTAGAATGTGGATGGTTCAGCAGCTTCCACTGATAGGACTGTTCCAAGCAAAACATTCACACCACAGAGACAACTGCAAAATCAAAAAAAGGAAAGGAGAAAGAGGAAGAAGAACCTCTGGATAAAAGAATTGCCAGGATGATCAAGGAAGCAATGGAGCAGGGAAAAGAAAAAGCATAAATTCACTGGGCGGTAGTTCATGCAATACAAACAATAGTAGATTAGGAGTAGATAGTAGTTTCACTTCATCTTTGAGTGCCTGACACCAAAATAGTGCTAGCCCATTTCCTTTATCAGATTTCAAAGTTTTAGATAGTACCCCGGTAATACGTAGTATAACAAAACAAGAAAATAAATAAAATAAAGAACCCCTTTATGATATGCATCAATTAGCTAGAATGGCAGTAGATAGCAATTACATACCAGACAATTTCATAGATTTTAGTCAGATCTCTCGATGTGGTAGCCTACCAGAGATCAATACAACCAACATGGCATTCTCAGAAGAGGGTGACCCTCAGGAAAGGGTGCTTAACTCCATATGTACCAAAGAAAAAAAGGATCTTTGCCCAGAAGATCGCCTCATTAGGACCATCAATCCAAAGTGAGAGCTCACCATAAAATTTGATATAAAATAAAGAAATAAAAAGATGTCAGTCAATGCCTTGCTAGACAGTGGTGCCAATGGCACTTTCATTGATTTGAAATGGGCCAGAAAGAATCAGATCCAGCTAAAGAAGCTAGACAACGAAGTACTGGTATACAACTAGGCGCCTGCGAGTAGCCAAGGCACGAGGCAAGCACAGGATGTAGTCTGTGCACGAGAAGCGAAGCGGCCAGCATCTTTTTCTCTCATTCTCCTCACTCCTACAGTAGTCACTCTGTCTTAGCATTCAATAGTCTTTGATACATTCATTTTTCATATCCCTCAATCCCTCCAGTCTTTACTCGGTTCCACCACCATGCCCCCACAGCAAAACTCTTATGAAGCTCAACTGCTGGACCACAACACTCAAGTCTTCGAAGTCACACACCAACACCTAGTAGACAGATACGCGATCACGCACGAAGACACTGCACAACAGCTTTTAGACACCTGGCACGATCTCAACTGTGTCGCCCGCCAAGAATGGGATAACCACCAAACCCAGATAGCAGAACAATGGCGAGTTGATGAAGAACAAGAGTGAGAAGACAGGGAAGAATGCCAATGTCGCCAGCGAGAAGAGGAAGACGAGGTGCATAAGGAGGATAGGAAGAAGATTTGCACCAAGTTCCTTCCATACGCCAATGTCCCGCCACCATCTACCTTACCCATCATGCTCTCGCCACTAGGGCTACGCAAACTAGGAAAAGGAGAGTACATGGAACTGTACTTCTTTACCAACAGAGGCCTGGCAGATGCATAAGACTTTGCACACTCCGTGGACGACGACGCCTTCACTCTAATGCCAGACGAAAATGGCTCACACTCCTTCGTCCCCATTGCCACAGCCAAAGCCAAGTGGTCTATCATTCCAGACAAAGATCTCTCCTGGATTCAGATCGATGAAGCCCTCCACCGCATGCTCCAGGTGATGAAGGATGTCAAATGGCCAGAAGAACGCGTCCAAGACCTGCTCAAATTCTGGATGAACTTGGCCACGCACGAATGGAGGCACAATCCAGATGAGACAGCTCAGCAAGCACTCATCGTCTACCAGGCCATGTACCGGCGCCATTGGCATGACTCCCTGGGCACCATATCCTCATTCAACGTAATTCTCCATCTTTTGACGTACATCATGAATGAATACAGGACATTTTTGACAAAGAAGTCGCCAAAGGTAGATACTTAGGCCCATACCCAATGCCAGCCATTTACCAGGCCATCGGGCCGTTCCAATCTTCCCCGCTATCTCTAATATCCAAACCAGGCAGACCAGGTAAATTTAGACTCATACAAAACTTCTCCTTCCCTATAAACCCCACCCCCTGTATCTGTTCCCATCTATCAACTCACAAATTAACATGCACAACTTTCCAGCCACATGGGGAAAATTCTCCATCATGTACCTCTTGGCATCCCACCTCCCTCCAGGCTCGGAGGCAGCCACTCAGGACGTTGCCGAAGCGTACAGGACCATTCCCCTTCACCCATCTCAGTGGCCAGCGGCTGTAGTGCATGCATCATCCATGCACACATACATTGATACTTGTACAGCTTTCAGCGCCACACCGTCCACAGGTAGCTACGAACACCTTGCAGATGCTGCAACAGAAATCTTCAGATTTCTTGGAATCGGACCCTTAGACAAATGGGTAGATGACCACGTCTTCTTCTGCATACCCACCAAATCCATCACTGACTACAACTGACTACGCACAGTGCATGCCAACCAAATTAGCAAACAAGGACGCCAGAAACAGGGAAGCCGAATATGGTTTCAGGGCATCCAGGCCCAAGACGGCAATGTCAAAGAATTCAACGAGATCTGCATACACCCCATCGTCAATCGATCAGGCACTCCAGCTGCAAAGCACTCCCATCACGATGCAAACTTCGCCTACGCCATATGCGACATCAACGAAATATCTGAACAACTAGGCATCCCCTGGGAGCACTCGAAGAATCAACCTTTTAGCCACACAATGACATACATTGGGTTTGTATGGAATCTACGTGAATGAACCGTTTCACTGAGCCCCCAGAAAATGGACAAGTATCTGAAAGCCATCGAGGCGTGGAACCAACACGCCACACATGTGCTGGAAGATGTGCAGAAGCTATACAGCAAGTTGCTCCACGCATCATCCCTCAGGACAGAAGGCCGAGCGTACCTAACAGGGTTCGAACACATGCTACCAGTCTGTGTGAAAAAACCCTTCCTGCCCCACAGACCAGAAAAGACCATCGCTGACAACCTCGCCTGGTGGAAAAAATCCCTCGCCGCGAATACACTACGAAAACCCATCACCCCCTCTCCTACGTACACAGACCTCACCGCCTACTCAGATGCTAGCTCTGGCTTTGGAATCGACGTCACCATCGGACCACAATGGAGAGCATGGCGGCTCCCACCGGGCTGGCAAACTCTCGATGGAAAAAGAGACATCGCCGGGGCCGAAGCGATCGGATTTGAACTCCGCATTCTCTCCCTTGCACGAACAGTACCTACGGGCACACACCTCCTCATGCATGGAGACAACACCAGCATCATTGACAGCTGGAGAGTCGGACGCCACTGAAACAAACTCATCAACAGCGTTTTTCAATGCATACATGGGTACCTTGCAGCACCCACCTTCCCCATCAGCTCTATCATCGCTCAATTCGTACCCAGCAGAGACAACCCTGCCGACCGCCCGTCACAAGGCATATACAGTCCCCGCCAACTCCTTCTCCCTCCTGTCAGTCTCCCACCAGCACTGGGGAAGCTCATCACCGACTTTGACGCCCCAATCACCTCCGGAGAACAGCGAGCCCTCAGCAAAGAACACGGCTCGGTTCCTACCTCTAAATGGCTTAATGGCTTTGGACGAGAGCAGGAAGTCAATGAGCATGCCAGAGAACACCAATACGAGCTCAGCCAACTCATCGGCGCCACCCTCGCAGACCCCTAGGAATCCTCCTCCCACAGGCCAACGCTTCGGTCCCACCCTGCCTCACCTCTCCACACCATCGCACCAATCCAAACCACGACCCTATAGACCCAGCCTGACGCCTGCCCCATCACCTCTTCGCCCACACTGCACAGCAAAGCAGCGTTTGCTACAATGGCTACCCAGCAATGTTCCCCCTCGGTTGGTCTCGGGAACCACTGGAGACAGAGCACTACAAAGGCGGACCTCACTCACATCCTCACCGTCATTGGCACATCCCAAACTGACTCAACCATGGAGCTCTATGGTACAGGACTTCTTGTTTTCCACATTTTTTGTGACCTCAACGGCATACCAGACTCACAGTGTGCCCCAATAGACCACAACATTTTGGCCTCATTCCTAGCTAACTGCGTGGGCTCCTACGCAGGCTCCACAATAGCCAATTTCGCATCCGCACTGCGTGCATGGCACATACTCCACGGCCTAGACTGGAACATCAACGTGGCCGAGCTCAAAGCCATCCTAGAAGGTGCCAACAAGCTAGCTCCAGCCATTTCCAAATGCCCTACACGCATGCCATTCTCCATCGAAATACTCACCCGCTTCCGCAACACACTCAACCTCCATGACCCGGGAGATGCAGCTTCCTTCGTGTGCATCACCACCACCTTCTTTTGTATCACCTGGCTAGGCGAATTCACTGTGCCCGCAATTTCCAAATTTGACCCATCCATACACATCCCATGCTCCACAATCTCCTTCTCAACCAACCACGAAGGATTGCCAGTCATCAAGTTTGCTCTACCACACACAAAAATGAACCCACAAGGTGAAGACGTTCTATGCGCCCCATTCAACCCAAGCTCCCCCGTAGACCCCAAATCTGCCCTAGACAACCACTTCCGCATCAACAAAGACTCACAAGCGGCGCATCTTTTCTCTTGGAATCACCCCTCCGGAATGCGGGCACTCTCCAAGAGAGAAGTCACAAAATGAATCAACACCATAGCTCACTCACACCCCGACCTCCCGACCCTCAAAGGACACAGCCTCCGCATCGGAGGCGCTCTCCACTACCTCCTCTTAGGCGTCCCTTTCGACATAGTAAAGACACTGGGGCGCTGGTCCAGCGAAGCGTTCACCAGATACCTATGGCACTATGCACTCATTCTAGCTCCCTTTCTACAAGAGTGACCCGAAATAATGGACCACTTGCAGAAGTACATTCTTCCCCCAGTCAGATGACACGCAAGGTACGAGACCGCTCCTTTCCAACGGGCTCAAGCTTTCGCTGCTCTGCGTCGCTCACTCCTTTACCTCAGGACACAGTGCACTCTCACCTGACAGGTTTGAGGCTAGTTTCGGACTGGAAAAGCCTACGGCTTTTCACCCAACTCCCACCTCACACACACAACATCGCTCCATCATCATTCCACACTTCCAACAAGGCCGCGCTGCTCGAACACACAGAATGAATGGATCTCCCAATGCTGCTGGCAGTATTTAGTATAAAGATGAAATTGTGGTTAGATATCAAAACCACCTAGAAAAAATGACAGCAGATGTTACAAATCTGGGCAAGAACCAGATGATCTTAGGACATAACTGATTTGTCCATCACAACCCCATGATCAATTGGGAACATGGCACAGTGCAGGTGAACTGATGCCCAGAAGATTGCTAAAGTCTTTAGCTAGACTGGGATCAAAAAGAGGATGAATGGGGATATTACATCCAGAAAATCATGAAGCTGGATAAGGAAGATCTGGTGGAAAAAGATATTGAACCTGAAGAGGCATTCAACTTGGTGCCTAAATAGTGCCATGATTATCTAGACATCTTCTCAAAGAAGGCTAGTGAGAGAATGCCAGAAAGGAAGCCCTAGGATCATGCCATAGATCTCAAGCCCAATTTCATACCTAAGAAAGAACAAATCATTCCAACCTCTGTTCAGGAACAAGAGGAAGTTTTGGCATTCATCGATGATTAGTTGAGCAAAGACTATATCAGGCCTTTGAAGTCACCTCAGACTTCACTGGTGTTCTTCATCCTTGAGAAGGATGGGAAGAAGAGGATGGTGATGGATTACTGTTACCTTAACGAGGGGACCATCAAAAATAATTACGCCTTGCCTCTTATCTCACAGCTTATTGATAAGCTCAAGGGATCTAAATTATTCACCAAGATGGATCTGCGATGGGTCTATAACAACATCCACATCAAAGAAGGAGACGAGTGGAAGGGAGCATTCATGTGTCATAGAGGCACATTTGAACCCCTTGTAATGTTCTTCGGGCAGTGCAATTTGCCTGCTATATTCCAGCAAATGATGAATGTTTCAGGGCCATTGTTGCACAACATGGGGGTGTCATTGAGGTTTTAGTGAGGCCCTGATGTGATGTGCTCACTCTGATCAATATATATATCATAGCATTTTGGTACATTGGGATCATCTTTTTACAGAGCCTATACAGCGTGTTTGATTACAATACCTTACGAGTCGGATTTGCGGACCTCTCTTGAGCAGTCACGATTTTTTCCGGTACATTGATTATTCATGAATTTAACTACTAGGAGGATTGACCGCCGCCCTTCCAAGAGGGCTGTAGTGTAACTCTCAAAGCTTGTTGTATGACCCAGCCCGTGCCGGATAAATATCGTTGTTTCAAGCGGCTCCCCCTTTCGCCCTCCATAATCTTTGTCGTTCAATCGACCGCCCTTACTTTCTTCCGACTCTGGTTCTTTACCTGCTTTACTCATCGGTAGCCCTTGGCGTGGGCTCATCTACATGAACATATGTCTCCATCTAACGCAGGTTTGAAATCCTTAAACTTGGCCACCATCAATGAGTCTTCACCAGATACTTGGAAAAAAAGCTATGTATTTGTGTGCCGCTAGCCTCGCCTTAGAGGGTCGACAACCGGATTACAGACGGAGATTCTTCATGCGCGGCCCCAGTGAGTCAATGGTACTGACACAACAAAGGGGATAAAAATTTCAGTGCCCTCGAGAGCTGTCCTACCAATGTATGCCAAGTTTCTTTTGGTGTTGCCATTTGGTAGGTAACGACGTACGTAGCAGGAGATGACCGCTCCAAGTTAGTAAGAACATAAGAACAACGTTACTCACTGGCATTGTCGTAGTAATGCGAGAGAAAAATGGCACAAAGATTCCGAAATGCGATTCCGTTTCTCTCCAGCGGTCACAATGTTGTGGTTTGGTAAGTTGGCCACAGACGAGATGAAGTGGGAGTGGAGGATGATAGTCCTGTTAGAATCCCAGAGTGAGAAATGGTTGCACCCTCACATGACATAGCAATGTACCTTGGCCTGTAGCTGTTATGAATGCGCTATTTCGCGAAAGTCCCGTTGTTGAACCCGTCGAGATAGTGAATTGTTCCATATAGTACTCGTGCTTCAGTTTCAGGCTTGGAAACTCAAAGTGGACCCACAATGCAGACAATCGGCAGTCTAGTATGTGCATCCACCCGCGTGGTCGGCGATAAGTGGGGTGTATTTGCCGAAGTGAACGCTGGCCAGCCCTACATGTGCCGAAGCAGACAGTTCGTCGTGCATTACATAATGTTGAGGTCCATTAGACCAAACAAGGGCAAGCAACGCGAGACCGAATGATTCGGCCGAGCGAATGTCTCAGATCAGACCTCCTAATATTGGAGCAAGTCTTCGATCACTACGTAGTATGCCAAGTAGTATATTTACTTATAAAAAGAGACAACCATAGGGGACAGGAGGCAAGAGAGGTCATACGCTCCGTCCCCGCCCCACTTCATCTGAGCCAGCTTCCTCCGCCAAATCGGCCTTAGCCTCAAAACATAATATTCGGCACAAGCCCCCACCCTTGGCACTACTTTTTCGAAGTCGCTGGTCACTTTCAGACCTATTTTCTCGATGAAGCAAAACTAGTCTCTGAGACGAGACTGCAATTTTTGCGGCTCTGCAGGACGTCTACTGGACGCCAGGCGAGGCCCAATTTGATTCTCGAGGTGCGCTATTTTTAGACCTCTGAGATGTCGCGTCAAAGAGACCAATTGATAGCTACATAGGAAACTAGTCTTCGAGACGCTCTATTGCCTCCGAAAAGTGCTGGCTGAGGTGCAAGTTCCCTTCTTCTAAACGCACGCTGCACACAACGTGTATTTCCGAAACCTCCCTGTCTGAATTCCTGGGTGACGTAGTTTCTTTGAACGGCGTCTTTCAAATCACCACCAAATTGTGCAAGCGCTAACGACTCGGAAGGGCCAACGAGGCCGCATGGCAATGCGTCAAGTGCGCCAGAGATGGAGGCCTCTCGGGACAATGGAAGGGTACTCGAGTCTATGAATGGATGGATGTTGAGTGTGATATCCTTTGCCCAGGTTGTTGTGCATCAAGTGCCTCACCTTGTGTTCCCCCCTCGCTGAGGAGTTATTTCGAGGCAACTGGTCACTGGTCAAGATGCCCGGGCACCGCGTCCCGTCTCACTCCACAGCCTGGCAGCCCATATACTCTCTTCTCCCTCCTACTCATCAGGTATACTTTCGTTTTCTGCATAGTTAATCATTTCTCATACGCAACAACTCCTGGGCCCGGGCAGAGAGCACAAGCGTATCGCACAACTTTGCCACAGCTTATCTTTATATCAACCATCAATCCACTACATGATACGAAGTTCGTAACATGCGCTCGCAGGAGAATGGATCTGAGGACTGGGAACCCTCTTGACCACTCCTCCAATTAGGAGTGAGGAACCGGGAGATCACTCTGTACTTGGGATCGTTCAAGCACTATCAATATCAATAACACGAGTACGTACACAATCATATGCAACCCATTGTAAGAATCGATGTGGTCGACCAAATGTCCACACAACCACCAGCCTACCTCCAAAAATCTACGCTCGGATCGTGTATGAAGTTCTTGTTCCGCTCGGATGATACCACGACGGCGCCATCATTCACACACCATCAGTTTTATACAATACGCATCGTACGGTTTGTTCCGTTCAATAACTTCCCACGGGGTCGCGGATATTGGTTCCTTCAGGCAGCAGCCTTCCTCAGACTATTACTTAAGGTATGTACCCGGAAGATCCTCTCCAATCCTTTCCACACCTCTACGATGCTACTCATCATCGCAATCATATTTTCAGTCACAGGAATGATGTCGGCTCTGGCCATTGCAAAACCTCTACCGAATAGGAAGGGAGACGGCATGGCCATACCGCTTACAAGACGCTCTTCCGACTTTCAGAACTCCAACAAATTTATTGATCTAGCCACAATCAGCTCGCATGGTATCTCAATCAGGGAGTACGTCGAATGAACCGTGACATCGGGTCAGCTCAAGCCATTTTTTTAGGAAGACCGTTATTGGGCTGGACAATTACCAGATGAATACAGGGAAAATGCATCCTTTCGCTGTGAAACGGAACGAATCCGACATCAGAACACGTGGCGGTAGTGTCCCGCTAACCACTTATCAACTCAACATGTGGGTGGGCGAGATTTCGATTGGCACTCCTCCCATGGCTTTTAAGGGTAAACTCTCCTTTAATCATTGTAATATATGTTTACCAGGATTTATATCAGCTCAAATCGACACTGGTGCAAGGTATGTAATTTCCTCTTAGTTCGTACAATTTTTATTTTTTGGTTTAATTTGACACAGTGATATGTGGGTGCTGCAGGATGGCTGTGGTGGAATTTCTGGATATCACAATTTCTGGGACCCCCATTCATCTGAATCTGCAAAGCAACAGAGTCAGACATTTTGGCTGACATATACAGATGGAACCCTCGTTGGAGGCAATCGATATTCTGATAACGTAACCATCGCTGGATTCACTGTATGTTTCGTATCATTTATGAGCATGACCAGTTCTCAGGCTCACGCCAAGTTAGGCAGACCCGCAAACCTTTGGTTCTGTGACAATGTTTACTTCTGCTTCTCACACGGAGACCAATGGATATGCAGACGGTTTACTGGGATTGGCCTTCCCTTCCATCTCGACATTTCGTGCTTATCCGCTGTTTGAATCGCTTGCCAGACAGGGTAGGCTTATCAATCCGACATTCTCATTGAAACTCTCTTCTTCTGGGGCCGAGATGTATATCGGTGGGGCGAATAGTATGCTGTACAATGGTGACATCACCTACACACGTGTAAGGAATGCTGTGAGTTAACATGCAAGTTAAATAGGGGTAGATATTGTTGACATGGGTATTTATCTAGGGATTCTGGCAGATATCCATCGACGGTGTTTGTGTTAATGGTAATACGATCCTCAGAGATGTACCTGCCATTGTCGACACTGGTGCAAACTATATCTTCGGAGATTGGGATCGCGTTGCAGGATTGTATAGTCACATTGAAGGTGCTACTCTCACGGAAGATGGACAATTTGCATTTTATTTCCGTGAGTTCTGATTGTGCTCAGTAAACTTATTTTAATGGCGACATGCAGTACCGTGCGATTCTTCCCTAACAGTGGGCTTTACCTTCAATGGCAGGACATTTGAAATTCCCCCCAAAGGATTCATACTTCAATCAACTTCGCAAGGTTGTTTCGGGGCCATTATTGGTCATCGCGGGGGTGTCGGTGAGATTTCCGTGGAGCATTGATGTGATACGCTAGCTCTGACCAATATCATAGCATTTTGGCACATTGGGATCACTTTCCTGCGGAGAGTATACAGCGTGTTCGATTACAGTACCATGCAAGTCGGGTTTGCGGATCTCGCTTGAGTGCTCGCGAAGGTTTCCGATACACTGTATTTGTAAATTTAATTATTAGGAGGATTGACCGCCGCCCTTTCACTTACAGTAAGAGGGCATAACTCACCAATTGTATAGACCAGCCCAGGCTGGGCCATGGAGGTCTTGGAAGATACCCAGGTCACCAATTACACCGTCTTTGTCATCCAACTGGCTATACTCGCTTTCTCCCCACTCACCTGTTAGCACTTTTGGTGGATTTGGAGTACACATTCCTACATGCGCATCTGTCCGTCTAACGCAAGTTAGAAAATGTTAACCTCTTCGTCAGATACTAGTTCAACAACTTGAAATGTAGTTGCGTTGGCAAAGGCAAAGATGCCAACAGCCATATCTTAAACCGGATTATGGGCGGTCATGTGCGACCTGGTAACCGACGCAACAAAGACAGAAATTCAGTTCCCGGTGAGTTGTCTGACAAGTTCCTTTTCGGTATGTAACAACGTGGCAGGAGGGTGATATTGTATCAAGGACTTTGACACACGCCCGTAGCATGGAGAGAGCCATGTCCATAGCGTTAATATGCAAATTTTCAAATTTTCAGTCCCTCTCCAAGCGCACGCGGAGGAATGCTATGAGGGAAGGATATCACAAAGATTCCGCAATGTGATTTTTCTCTTTCCAGCAGTCGTAACGTTGTGGATTAGAGATATGTCGATGGAAGAGAAGAAGCGGGAGTGATGAATGATGACTCCGACTTCCGATTTGCTGATGTGTTTTAGTATACGAGATTGAGAGCAACGTTTCGAACAGCGGAGGCGGCGCTTATTGTGTCATCGCATAACACAGCGATATTGCAGCTTGGTCTGTGGTTGCTATGCATGCGCTATTCTGTGAAGGCGGGCACGTCGTCTCAGATAGTGAAATAACTTCATGCTTACGTATACAGTGCAGTGTCGACTTAGAGTCGAAATACGATACTCATTTCCACATGCCTTTCATCTTTAAATGACGTCGATGATTTTGTCCGTCACGGGAACCACCAGGTTAGGAATCTTTGATATTCTAGAGGCAGGGCGCGGCAGTGAGAAACGATGGATGATGCATCATACAGCGCCTGGTTTCGGAATTGAGAGGGCAGATTTAACTGCGCGCTGACGAGGCACGTACTTGAAAATACACTCCATATGGTAAATGAGCAACCATCATCTCTCCCCCGTGTCTATGCGGAATACAGCTAGGAAGCAACTTATCCATCTCACGGCATAACATAGCGCCTCGAATTTTCCTCCCAGACGAGTCCGATTATCGGTCAGTGTTCTCTGATGATGTACACTCTTGTTGGTCGGAATCCAGATTCCATGCGGCCTCCACTCCAATGCTCAGGCCTCCTTGCCAGTGGTCAATTAGATTCGTAGCGCGCGAATTCATGCATGTGTGTTACAACTTGACTCGCAACTACTCAACAAAGATTCAGACCACTCGAAAAGAGGGCGAGAATGAATGAGAATTCCTAAACTAGAGTACACAATACATTGAATTGGTATATATATTTATCGGAGGCATGTAAACAACGAGGCCGCACGGACAGTGATATAAGTGATATACGAGAGTAGTATGTGTGATTAGATATAAGGGAAATGTGAAGTATGAAAAGAAAAGATGAAATGTCACATTACCCCCTTCTTATGATGAGATGTCCACATCGAGAAAGAAACATTTAAAGGACACTAGGAGGAAAGAGTTTTGTTGGATCTAAATCTTCATTGACAGGGGGAATTTCAAACAAATGAGAGGGTAAATGAGTAAGAGAAGCAGCAAAAGATCAGAAATCGGGATGTTCAAAGACAGTACCTCTACCCGAACAGGAGAAACAAGTACATAATTCACACAATTTGATAGTGGTGCCTTGAACTGCATCAGGATTTTTACAATGAAAGGAGAGAATTGCAGATTTTGTTGAACGAATACAATGTACAAGTGTACATATACCATATATAGGTGGATTATATAAGAGTACAACTCGAGATACACATGTACAAGATTAGATACACATATATCTCACACATAATTAGATCACATACCATGTATATAACCTCTGGTCTCAGGATAGACAACAGAGACGTTTCCTTGCCCTCTAAACCCTCGCATCACCCAGCATACTAAGCTACCAATTGAGTAAGTACCCGCCTTTACTCTTATTCCTCTGTAGCCCCTGTCCAGGGATGCTCGAGTAGCTCCCGCTGCCTTCGACAGGTTATGAGCCCCGCCAGCGGTCAACAGCGTGATTGACTCATAGTCTCACCTGTGGATAAGACTACTGGCGAAGTCTCGCTTTAAGCGATGAAAAATAACGATCGAGCGCATATGCGCTCTCGATAACTCCCGCGAGGGAAAGACGGGCCTCACCAGGTTACGTTCAACTCAGTTAAAATTTTACTGAATGACCTTCTACTCAGATACGCTATTGCAAATGGCCTCTACGCTACTGAACAAAATTCCCCGACCAGCTCTCGCTCGAAGCGATTGAGCGTACGGCGACACTCGCCACCGCGCGAACCGACCAGCTCTCGCTCAAAACGATTGAGCGTATGGCAACACTCGCCACCGCGCGAACCAACCAGCTCTCGCTCAAAGCGATTGAGCATATGGCGACGCTCGCCTGGGAGCAACACGCTACCCAAAGACATGCGCGCCCTACTCGCCATCGCGCGAATGACTCACCGCCGATAAGCTCTCGCTCCAAGCGATTGAGCGCATGGCGATGCTCGCCTGGCAACAACACGCCAGCCAAGGGCATGCGCGCCCCACTCGCCATCGCGCGAATTGTCCCAGCGCCATCAAAGCGCAATCCCGGGAACGAGCACTTTGCCTCCCAACAGCAGCAGTCGACCCCCTCGCACAATGCGAATGCACTGGGCCGACAACGCCATCAGCGCCCACGCGGTCAGCACCCTGCACCCACGCAGGACCACGCTCTAAACCCGCAGGCACACCCTCGCCCTGCTCAAGATCGCGCCAACCAGGACCGTCAACAACGAGCTCACACCGCTCGACTCGCTGCTACCGGCCCACCGAACGAAGATACCGACTCGCTCACTTTCTCGGCCGCCGACCGACCACTGGCTCCTTTACGTTCTCTAACGCCGACCACCCGTTGGTCTTCTCCCCGGCTAGCGAGACGTATCACACACCGGCCCCCGATCCGCG
>JBBPME010000426.1:0-17879 GCA_038090155.1 Rossbeevera pachydermis
ATCCCCCACCACTTTCGACCGGGTGTTGAATGCCGCTGTGCGCTCTTGTGCGCTCCGGGGGTACGAGCTCCAGCGACAACTTTCTATTCAGAACCAAAACAAGCGAAACGCATCGCTGCCACGAAAGACAGGGTAAAACACACCCTCCGAGGTATGAAATAGCTAGGTTCTATAGTTGTCTTGATTTAAGCACCTTGGCTAGAATCGTCGGTGGTAGTTGACCATGTTTCTACAGTAAACTATGGATTTGGTTCCATCGTGTCTGATCAGGTTAGTCAGTTACCTGGGGCACTACACGGTGAAAACCACTTTTATACCTTCTCCGCGTTCTTACATCACGCATACAAGGTTGTCTAGGCAAAGGTTAGCGGAAGCGGTGCCAAAGCAGGGGAAAGGGGACGAGACCTCACAAAACGTGCACTTGGATCATACAAGTGGCATTGCACGACATACGGTCATGCCCGATTAGCACCAAGCTGAACTCATCATTTCATCCTGGTCAGAAAGGAGATTTGCCTGGACGGGCGGCATCGCCGCCCTATGATCTTGCTGTTTCGAAGGGGGGAGAAAGACAGGATGACACTTGGACTTCTCAATATTGCATCGACATCCAAAATTTGCAAGGAGATTACTAGCAGCCATACGTCGTGTTGGAAGTACCACTTAAGTACAAGTTCTTATTGCCAGTACGAACTTAAACTGGTGTACCAGTTCCCTGATTGTTTCAGCAATTTGAGTATCTTTATTTTAAAGTGTAAAATGGAATCTCAACGGTTGTTGAAAATGAAATGATCACGACCAATAAACTGATTATGTCTCTGAAACATCCATATCATTCGTTAGACATCCTACAGTTGACTAATAATATTGGTATGGCCTGTAAAAAAGTGGTAATCATCTTTGTGCACATAACCCCGGGTAGCGTTATGGGCTCCTCAGATCCGGCGATACCTTAAAATCACATCCGGTTTTCGCTCTGACCTCTTCCAAAGTAGCCCCCTCTTGCAACTCTGCAAGCTCCAATGTACCATTCTTACGGTCTACATTGAAGACGGCGAGTTCAGTGACGATCTGGCTCACAGTCCGTGCTCCAGTGAGGGGAAGGTTGCACTTCTCGAGAATCTTTGGGCTTCCGTCTTTGGCACAGTGTTCCATCACTGCAATCACTTTGGTCTTGTCCGGGTTAGAAACTAGGTCCATCGCCCCACCGATGCCTGCGCAAAATCGACGCGTGAGAAGATAACAACGGGGATGGAACAATACGAACCCTTGACAAGTTTACCAGGAATCATGAAATTAGCGATATCGCCAGCTTGAGAAACTTGCATGGCCTGTCCGGCAAATGGATTTGTGAGCGGATACAAACTAGAAGCAACATCAGATAGACTTACGCCCAGGATTGCAACATCGACGTGGCCGCCACGGATCATTGCAAAGGATTCGCTAGAATCTATCCATGGTGTCAGTCAGGGAGAACACGCCATTGCGATATACACACCAAAGATGGATGCACCAGGCACGAGAGTAATAGTTTCTTTGCCAGCATTGATGAGGTCCCTTGGAGTCATGATCAGCAACCAGGACACTAACAAACCGAAAGTACAGCTGGACATACGGGTCGATTTGATCCTTCGTAGGGTAGGGGCCCATACCAAGGATGCCATTCTCGCTTTGCAACCAGACGTGCACACCTTCCGGCAAGTGTTCGGGCACGAGTGTTGGCATACCGATACCGAGATTCACGTAGAATCCATCCTTGATCTCTTTTGCCGCGCGCTTGGAAATCTTGTGTCTTTGGGCCAAAGCAATAGCTTTCTCGGGGGTCGACGACTCGCTCTTTGCTGCTGATTCGCTCGGGGCCAGGGTCACAAACTCAATACGTTTGGGCTCGGTCGAAGGAACTATGCGATCTACATAGATACCGGGAATGTGGATAGTAGATGCATCCAAGGAACCGACAGGAACGATTTCATCCGCCTGGGGGAATCAGGTGAACAACCATCATCAAACGACGAGATCCACCTACTCACCTCGACAATAGTCAATTTGGCGTTCTTGGCCATAGCAGTGTTGAAGTTGTTTTGAGCGAACCTGGAACCGAGATATGTTCAAACGGGTGTTCCATCGTATATCCCCTCGTTCGCTCACCGGAAAACACAGTTGCCGACCTCGTCAACTTTCCAAGCCTTGACGAACGCGACGTCGCCAGCGATGGCCGTTTCCATAACATATTTGCGACCGTTGAACTCCCGTGCCTCCTTCTTGATCCCGGGTATCTTGACACCGCTTTCGAAGCCGCCCTCGTTGTATCTCACTGGTATCGTCCCTTCCTCTACTGCAGTGGAAGCGCCGGTGGGAGTAAAAAACGCAGGTATGCCAGCAGCATGAGCACGAATGCGTTCTATGAGACTGCCTTGAGGACACAGTTCCAAGGCCACTTGGCCTTTGAGGTACATGGCCTCGAAGGCCTTGTTCCTAACGAGAACGTGTTCGAATGGGGGTGGTGGGTAAGAGATAAATGAACTAACCCTCCTGGGTACGACGCAATAATCTTGTCGATCTGTTTGGTGTTGAATAGCTTTCCTGTGAGATACTCTTGAGCCCGCTAGCACATGTGACGATGATGTGGTGCGCACCGAGACCGTTGTCTCCTGCTCCTGCATTGTTGGAGACGGCAGTGAGCGCACCGACCTCCGTTCTCTTCGCCAACGCCGCTAAGAGGGTATCTGGAGGCTCGATCAATGAACATGCAGCAGCATCTAAACCAGAATCGAATACCTGGAATACCAGCAAGTCCGAACCCTGTGGAGTAGTATCCAGGTCAGTGCCGGCGTGCAGGGACCATGAAGCCGGATTCCAAGCACACCTCCACAAAGCAATACATCTCCAGACTTAACATCCGTGACTGCCTCGTCGGCCGATGCCCACACCTTTGATTTGGGAGTTCGCGCGGGTGTGCTGTACGCTCTGAAACCTGCGCTGACTCGGACGACGACGCGGGTGAACGTGCCGGCTCTTTGAGTCCGGATACCGAGCATGATAGTGAAACGCCTACAACGCTAGCTACGTGGGTTTTCTATCAGGCGAGGGAATGCCGGACCTCATCCGACTCGCTAAAATTGGGCTCGTGATACGCGGTATGTACACAATTCTTATCAACGTCGCCTTCCTGGTCCCTTTGGCCTGGCAAACGAAGCAACAGCATTCTTACTTACCCTGCCGACAGCAAGCTCCTCACGAAGGAAAGCCTCCGTCAGTTCCCCAGGATCCGACGTCTCTATCTTCCTAGATGCGAGCACGAAACCCTGCTCCTCGCCCAACAGCTCTCTCACCTGTTTGAACACGTACAAAGCACCCGTCGAGTACACCATCCGCGACTTGATCGGCGAACCGCTCGGGCACGAGTAGATAAACGCTGCGACTCGTCAGCATTTCGACCCTTGGAAGGACTGCCCGCTCACCAATATCACGCCCGTTCGATGAGGCGCCCTGCCAGGCGAACAAACAGTAGGCTGTAGGGCACGAAGTCATTCGTCATTTTGTCACGGAGCAACGTCCACCAGCACTCACAAGGATTCGAAGGAGGAATGTTCGCAGGGAGCCTCTCGACGTCGTCGATCGATACGCTATTACTCAACACGATTTGCTCCTCCTCGCTTATTTGCTTTGGCAGGTGGTCAATGAAGCAAACGAGACCAAGAAGGAACATAGCTGACCAGGACCAGGAGCCGGCTCCCCTCCACGTCACGTAGCTCTCCAACAGCCTCCCTCGCATCCTCAGCCCACGCATACCCGACCTCTTGGCTCCCAAGATGATTCTGCCGCGCCCGACCGCCCTCATAACTAACACTCGCATCCCTCTCCGCCGCCTTGATGTCCGCCATCTCTTGTTCCCTTGCGCTCAACGGTTTTGGAGCGGCCTGGTGTCGCTTGTGCGCAGCGTATGCGTCTCGAGTAAGGTCTGACTTGGCAGTGGCGAACAAACTGTCCGTGAACACCGTCGACCCAAGCGATTTCGTGAGCGCGTTGCGGGTTGATGCGTACAGCATCTGATCCCACGATCGACTGTCGTCAGATCGAGTCGCGGCATCGTGCAACGAGATCGAGACCCACTTTTTGTCTAACCGGCGCCCCATCGGGTACATAACTGACGACTAGCCACTCCGAAGCCGGATGGTCCAGCCTGACGAGCACGTAGCATGGCACCTTCTCTTCCAGATGCTCTTCCAAGAGTGCGAAGTCATCGTCGAGAGTGCCGGAAACGTTGACCAATTCGACCGGAACGAGGGACTCTGAAATGATCGCGTGTGAGATTCACACTCCCAAAGTACTCCGTAGTTCGCACCGTTCTGAATGTTGACTTTGATGAATCGGACGCTCCTCGTTTCGACGGCAGCAGAGAAAGCTTGTGTCAGCTCTTCAGACGCTTTGAAGCCCGAGGTCGTGGCCATGATGAGCGCAGCAGTCCAAAAAGAGATATCTATACATTACAAAATTATCGGAATGTATCGTTACACTCTAAGTACTATGCAAGGTCGTACTCAAGATCGCCAAAACCAAAACATGTCCGTGTCAACGACGATTTTCATCACACTCCTAGAGATCCCATGAAACTAGAGAGATCCAAGCCCTCATATTCGTCCTCTGTCGGCAGATCTTCTAGTCCTTGCAAGAGATTCTTTTGACTGACAGGTCCAGCCATGTCTTTCGCCTCCTGTACCTTCCTCTTCGCCGCCGCAGCCATATCCTCCTCCTCCGAGGTCCGTCGAAACAGATCCAGAACAAGGTCGGTATCCATGGAGGATAAACCAGCGTTCTGTTGAGTGACCACCGAATTCGCAATATTAAGCTTAAATCGCTGTAACCTGTGAGATGGGTGAACAAACGCGCAACCTCGGCGACTAGGTGTGCTCGTACCCCATGATCTTTTCTTCCAAGGTCCCTTTCGTGATCAGTCGGTACACATTGACCACCTTCTTTTGACCGATACGATGAGCTCGGTCCATGGCCTGCAAGTCTTTCATCGGATTCCAGTCATGTTCCACAAAGATGACGGTGTCGGCCCCAGTCAAGGTAAGCCCCAGTCCCCCAACATGCGTCGTCAACAAAAGACAATCGATACTTGGATCCGAGTTGAACGTCTGGACGATGGCGTGACGCTTATTTGGGTCTGTTCCACCATCAAGTCGCATATAAGTGACCGAAGGCATATACTGCTTGAACAAGTCGTTTTCGATGATGTCTAGCATCTGCTTCATCTGACAGAAGATCAGAGCGCGGTGCTGAGAGAATGCTCCACTGGATGAATCCGACACCCCATCGCTTGCTTCCGCTTTACCTCCTTCGGCAGTCACTGTTGAGTTGCCGCCAATTCCACAGTCGCTCAAAAGTTGCCTAATGGGTCGGTGAACAAAGTGCTGAAATGGCGTCGTAAGTTGACTTACCGTAGTGCTTGCAGTTTCGGCGCGTGCTGAATATCGTTCAAGCTTTCGGCATCACATCCGACCTTGGCGAGGGCAGCTATGACCGCATCCTTATTGGTCTTCAGAACGAGGGAAGGATGATTGCACAGTTTGCGAAGGTACTGTAGTGACTGGAAGACGTGTTGCTGGCCACTTTCCTTTCCAGACTGTCCGGACGTCGACGATTGAATAGCACCCTCAGCCTCCACCTTTGCCTCTGACTTTGCAAAGTCGTCGTAGAGGAGCTTCTGAGCCTCGGAGAGTTCGCAGTAGTAATCCTGAATAATCTTGGGCGGTAGGTCATGCAACACGTCTTCTTTCAAACGACGCAGCAGGAACGGAAGAACTTGTTTGTGCAACGCTTCTAACGCCAGAGCAGCTGTATGGAAATCCCACCTCAGTCTCATGGAAAAGTAGAAAAGTGAGGTGATTGACTTACCAGCTTCACCCGTCTTCGCCTTCCCGTCTCGACCAGAAAGAATGGGCTTGCTAAATCGCTCACTGAATGATGTCTCCGTGCCGAGGAATCCAGGCATCAAAAAGTCAAACAAGCTCCAGAGTTCGAGCACATTATTTTGGATCGGGGTCCCTGAAAGGATCAACCGATGATACGCTTGGATAGTTTTGACAGCCTTGGCCAACTTCGTTTTTCCGTTCTTGATGACATGTCCTTCATCAAGGATACAGTAGAGCCAATTGATATCCTCCAAACTCCCAATATCGTTACGCACGACCTCATACGAGGTGATCACGACGTCCATCGTGGTCAGTTTGGAAAGAAGCTTTGACCTCTCTTTCGAACTTCCGGTATACAGGATAGGTCGAAGGTTTTCCGCATACTTGAGGACTTCGTAATACCAATGTCCGGTAAGCGTTGGCGGGCAGACGATCAGTGACGGCAGGTGAGCTGAATCGGGGGACTCTGTCTCTTCGTATTTCTTGGCACGTTCGGCATGTTTACTTGCCAATATACATATTGACTGAAGCGTCTTTCCAAGGCCCATATCTACAGCCGTCACTTGGGTCGTTCCACAACAGAGAAAAAACCTCACCATCGCAGAGAATACCGTGTAGCTGATACTTGGCGAGAAAGGCAAGCCAGTTAACGCCCTCTTGTTGGTACTTGCGCAGCTCTGCGTTGATCTTGACGGGCATCGCGTACGGTTCAACCTTACTCCCGTCGAGCAACTGCGTCAAGAATTGTCTTTCCTCTTGCCGGCGTTTCAATAACTCCTCTGGGAAACCAGGCGGGTCGGGCAAACCAACCTATATGCACCGTGTGAATACAGATGCGTTTTTTCAAACCAAGAGTTTACCTCAAGTGGAACCATCTTCACCAGCGATGCAAACGTATTCGTTGCCGTTGATCTGATGTCGTCGTCCGAATCACTCATTCTTCCGAGCACGGGAACAATCAGAAAAATCACATAAGGAAGAGCTTTGATGTCGAGCTTTTGGACGATATCTGATATGCTATAGTGAGCACTTGTTTCAAGATGGAGCTGGTATACACACGATAGATGGCTTCAACTGTCCCTTGTCGGTTGTAGAGTACGGTGGCATCCCCAATCAAGGGGACAAGTTCCTCTATCACGAAGCGCATGGCTTCCGCAGCCATGACCTCACAGATGATAGCGAAGCACCGTGCGGCGGTCTGTCGGATGATCGCAAATTTACTCCGAAGCGCAATGGCAATGGCAGGGAACAACTCGGTAAGTTTAGGCCACAACGCAGGGTCGAGTGCTGGCGAAATGGCCTCGAGAACGCTTAATGAGTCGATAACATCTTGACCATATTGTTTTTCCATCGAAGCGTCCGCTTCTTGGGGAGATTCTGTCCACGTCATGGTAATAAGAGCCGATACGATCATAAACAATAATTTAGCCGTACCTACACTACACGCGCTCAATAAACCGCCAGACATAGATTGCCACATCTTGGGAATAGCGTCAAGGAGGCGTGGTCCGAATTTTGCGGACAGCTGATCGAAGGCAAGCCCGGCTCCCCTCCTGGAGAGTTTTGTCTTGGCTATTTCATCTTCCGATCTTGCTGGTTCTCCCTTGTCTTGCGTCTCCTTGCTCCCCTTACTCGGCGTGATTTTCGACCATGTGTGCAACGTAAGAATCCCCTTATAGATCGTCCGTGAATATGCGAATGTTGGCGTCTGCTCCACGTCCTGACAGAGGAAAGTGCAGAGGTTCTTCACGATCTTGTCTGGTGGTTGGCTAATGTTGTGCTGCACACAGAAGTCGATGAAATTAGCAACAGCGACTGCAGATCGCTTTTGAAGGTCCAGGTTGTCTTCGTTCTATGCGTCTATAAGAAACTGGCCCAACAAGGCTATCTCAAACTTACCTTGATACCGTTCATGATACCCTTCACCACGGGGCTAACTTTGTCGGGAGTACTTCTAAATGCCACAAAGGCCGCCGCGAATGTAGCCGAAACCCGAGTATCATGCTGAGCCTTCACTTCAGCGTAATGCTCGATGCTTTGTACGACTTTACGCCTCTTCTCAGCAATAACGCCCAACTCACGCTTCTTCGTCCTTCCAAGGCGATCCTTGAGTTGTGTGTACATGGTGCCTACGGCCTCGTTTGCAGTGTCAATGGTGAAGCAATCGGACCTCGTGCTAGTGATGTCTATCTCATTTCCAAGATGAGGAATGAGCGAAATGGGAATTTTGCAATCGCTTGAAAAGCAATGTAGAAGTGAATAACAATCGGCATGTATACGGTGAAGAGTAAAGGCCATTTCGTGATATGCCGTTGGGGGTGATCCCTGGAGGAATGCGAGCGCTCTGGTGCTGAGTTCGTTCGCGAGAGGGAAATTGTCAAGGATTGGCCCCGGAAGCGATAACATATCATGTGCGTGTGCCCATTCTTCCGCTACTATGGCGGCCAGGAATTTCTGAAGCATGCTCGTTGAATCCATGTAATGCAGAAGGATGGGCTGAAAGAGTTCATCGATAGACTAAAACGTTTGATTCAGTTTCTACTCTGGATAACCGAGTACACGCGACGGTATACCTTCGACGGCCAGTATGCAATCAAATAGGCGAGGGAGGTTGCCGTAGCGACTCGTGCTTGCAAGATAAGCTCCGAAGAAACAAGAGACAAATCTTGAGCAAGCATGTTCTTGTCGACGTTGTGTCTCTCGGGTGCTGCATCAGTCCCATCCTCCGCAAAAGTTGGATGGTGAAATGTCGAAGTGTCGATGGGAACGCCCAATGGAGTCATCATGATCGCATACCATTCAAGGACCATTTGCTGTTTCACTACCTTCTTGATCAGACCTGGCGTACTCGAAACAACTTCAAGTGCCGTTTTCCAACTAGAGAGCGACGCAGATCTTATGTCCGAGCGCTCTTCAACAACAAGGTTTTGGAAAAGGAGGCGAAGAAATGGAGTGGCTATCCAATCACGGGGTAGTGACGGCACCATCATAAACGAGGACAAAGTCTTTACCACCGCCAGACGGACGTTCGGGATTGTATGCCGGAAGAACGGGAACAGCGTAGGTGCAAGGTCCGATAATGGAAGTCTAAGCGAGCCGTTGAGATGTCAGCAACAGGCATAAAAACATTGCGATGCTCACGATAAAGTTGAGTCGCCAAGAATGTCGATAACTTTGCTGTAGGTGACCAGGTTGCCTGCCAACGGACGTGTGAGTTCCAAGGAAGTCATGCAATAAACGGCTCGTACCCAGCAGATCCATGACAGCGCCAACACTAGAACTCAGATCATCCTTCATATCTCGCAAGCAAGTCCATAATACAGCCAAGACTCGATCAAGTGAATCTGGCAACCGCTCAACTAGGTGACCTGCCACAGGTAGCAGACAAGTTGCAGCAACTGCACGGACGTCGTCATCCCGATCGCCGAGCCTGAAAAGATCATTTAGCAACTTGGACCGTCATGAAAAAAAAAAAAAGTCGACGTACCCCAATACAGCGGCTTCCACAATTCCGGTCAAAATCGTCCTGCCTGCATCACCTGATTCTTCATCTTTGGGAGTGTCAAACAGGTCGCTTCTGACTGCGACTTCATACTTGATCCCTAGGAGACCTGCATGGCGCACCTCCCAGACATGGTTCCGGTCGTCTTTCTTCCCAGCTTTAGCCTTCGATGGCAGGGTAAATTCTTGCCTTATCATTTGCAGGAGGATAGAGTGTACGTGGCCAACGGAACGAAGGGGCATGTGTAACAGGAGAGAGGCGATCGTCTGAGAGACAGTTTCACGAACAGGCGCCACGACCTGGAGAAGCCTTAACGCTAAGCCTGTAAAAAATATTGGCGTTGCATACCTGATCGGAAACAAAGTCGCCGAAGCGATCGAGAATGAAGACGCAAAGAAGCTTGGCCGCCAAGTGGTTACACCATTCCTCGTGTGTACGTGCATTTTCGGGTGGTGAAATACCGTCTGCAAGAGAAGGTAAGCCAAATGACGGGATTTTGCCAAAGGAGATGACCTCTCATGCCGCCAGAAGCTCCTTGTGATTTGAGCAGTTCTCGCAATGCCATGGCAGCTCCGTGACGTGTTTCCCATGCAGGCGAGAACAGATCGACTTCAAGGAGACTGACGATTCCTCCCCAAACCCAGGATCCTGGAGGGACTTCAAGGGCATTGGACTGTTGAGGGGACTTGGGAGAGACCGCACCGCCCTTTGATGGATCGATCACAACTTTTTCGGTAGCAGAGGATTTGGGATGGGGATTTGGACTATCTAGGCGCGATTTTGGTGGTTCTTGCGCTTCAGCGGACACGAGGCGTGCTCTACACGACCGTCAAGGAAATGGACAGATAAATAAATAAAATGGGGACATACTTATTTGATGGACCAGTCGCAGTAGCATTGTAGCGCGCACCGACATTAGAAGGGGGTGGAGGCGGAGGAGCCACGAAGGCGGAGCTCCCTACCTTTCGTTTGCGTTTTAACCGATTGCGCTCACGAGCAGAGAGACCAGTGAGGTCGTTATTCTCTACCGCGGGGGTGGCAGGGGTGACAGGAGAAGGTACGACAGGGGTGCTGGAGTGGGATCGCGCAGGAGGGGAGCACTCTTTCCTCAAGTTGAAGTCGACTTCCATAGGAGAGGCGGAGAAAGGGGGGTCCTCTCTCTTTATCTGGGTGTCTGCTTCGCTGGCGGCATCGACATCGGTATCTACGGCGAGCTCCTTGTCAATGTCCATATCGTCTGCACCACCCACGGTGTCAAGGAAGTCGAGGCCGAGTCGACCCATGGCTTCCTTGCGAGCACGCTTGACTTCTGCAGAATTGGCGAGTATGCCAGATGGTTTTGTAAACTCCTTGCCGGAAGAGGCGAGAAGGAGGATGCCCTTTTGCATCAACTCCTGTACGGAGAAGGGGGGAAATTCAGGGGGGGAGTCGGGGAAGTCCTCTGGGGGGGAGAGAACGTCCGACTGGGGATGCCAGACGGGGACGAGGGTGCAAATTTGGGAGAGGGCATTGGATGCGGCCGACCTGGTGTCGTGGCTCCTTGAATGGAGAAAAGGGAGTATCTAGAAGAGGGTGGGTGAGGTGCGAGAGAGGAGAACGGAGATGCTCACGCGAGCGACTACGGCGAGGAGCTCTGACCAGGCTGCGGTGTCGCGTATGGATGTGTGATGGCGGGGCGCCTTGAAGTCGTCCTCGACGGGCACGTCGGTGATGAGACTGCGGGCGGCGAGTTGTGCGATCTGCTTAGCCGCTGTGTTGCGCACTGAGGAGGAGGAGCCGGTGTCGAGGAGGAGGAGGAGACGGTCGAGGCTGTAAATGGTCGGTGACGAGCGGGGCAAAGGGAAGCACAGAGACCGCACCGGGATGTCATTTCTTAAAAAGGAAGTCAGGCTGCGCCGAGTGGCGGGCCGCGGTTACTTTGGGAGACAAATGATCGTCTGGGGTACTTTCTCACGGGTCCTTCCTTCGCCGTGGTCCTTTTTATCTTCGCTCCTCGCGTGACCCTGCAATCGATCTGGTCACAGTCACACATTTCCCTTTTCAGTTATGCTCCTCCTCGAATACGCTCGTGCCGTCCTCCGCCCCGATGCCGGCCACGACGCCGCCTTCCTCGCCGCCGTACGCGCCCCCCTCGCCGATCCCCGCCGCGCCGCAGACATGGACCACTTCGTCACCCTCGCATACAGTCACCTCCCCGCCGCCCCGCCCACCGTTGCTCCCCGCTGGCGCATGCTCTACATCGATGCCGCCGTCCTCAAGGTCCTCGCGCGCGCCTCTTTGCCCGCCATGCAGGAGGATGTCGCCAGGGAGTGCATCGCCGCCCTTGATCGTGCGATCATCATTGCCGGAGCCACTACCGACGACACGCGTCGCGATCATGCCGTGTACGACGTAATCAGCCATCTGCAGTCTGTCATCCCCTCGCGGTTCTCCAACACCGCCGTGCTCGTCACACAGCCAGTGTTCGTTCCCCATCCTCTCTCTTCTTCCAGAAATAGCGTGCGCACTCTCGCCGCGCTTCCATCTATCGTCACCGCCAAGGGGCACTGGTGTCGAGCCCCGTTTCTGATACGTGGTCACGCCCACAACTGGCCCGCGATGCATCGCTGGGCGTCCCTCGATTATCTTTTTGCTGTGGCCGGCCCCGCTCGCATAGTTCCTGTAGAGGTCGGAGATGACTACAGGTCCGACGACTGGTCCCAGAAGCTGATCAACTGGGAAGATTTCCTTTCTTCCCTTGATCCATCGACGAGCCACCATCAGCATTCTACCATCTACCTGGCTCAGCACAGCCTCTTGAATCAGTTCCCCCGCCTACGCGAGGACATCGTCATCCCCGACATCGTTTACGCCTCCCTCGATTCCCCGGGCTATGAACCGCCCCCCGACGTCATTCTCAACGTCTGGCTCGGACCCAAAGGTACAGTCTCGCCCGCTCATACGGTAGGTTGACACACCCGATGCCGGTACACCCAGAATCAGCGCAGTTACAGGATCCGTTCTTTAACTGCTATGGTACGCTCGCGTGATGCTAAATATATAGCGGAACTTAACTTGCTGCGCTGCAGTACAGGTAGTCGGTCGCAAGACCGTCTGGCTTGCTCCACCTCATGTTACGCCGGTTATGTATCCATATCAATCGTCTGCATCAAGTCACAATCCAGCGGCCAATACGACTTGCCCACACATGAGTAATACGTCCCAGGTGGACGTTTTCACACAAGACAATACGGAGACATCCCAAACAGCATTCCCTCTGTTTTGGGACAGCGTGCCTGAGGAGGCGTCTTCTCTGACGCTGGAACCAGGTGATCTGTTGTTCTTCCCCCCGGGGTGGTGGCATGCAATGCGGAGCGAGGACGTGAGCTTCTCCGTATCAATGTGGTTTTAGATGAAAACCGGCGGTTTGCCTGGAGGTGCGAGTGTTATGGGGTGAAGCATATGATGTATCATCGTTTATTTGTTGTGTAGCACCGGCCGCAACCGAGTTGAGGTCGCCAACATACCAACATAATAAGCTTAGCTGGGCGTAGAAAACTCGTCCTGAAAGGTCGCTCTGTCGACCTCGACCTTTTTTTTTTCTTCTTCTTTCTTTCTTTCATGTCCTCCTCGGACGTTGGACCAACTTCTCCGTTTCCGTCCGCATCGCCAAGGAGCGCCCCATCGCCGCCCCCCTCCGCCTCATTAACCGACGCACATCTCGCCGAAGCACTCGCACGTTCTCCAGACAACGGTGCAACGCTCGACTTTGCTCACAAAAGCCTCACCGATGTCGGCGAGGACGGCGCAGAGCGTCTAGCCACCGTCGGTAGGGCCGACGGATCCACCTCTGACGACATTTCAATCACCAGGTTTGCTCCTCCTCCCTTGTCACGCCCGTGTCCCGCCTATCCGAGCCAATTTCCCTCAGGGTGGCGCTCAGTTACAACCGTCTCGCAACGCTTCCAACGGCATTTGCACTCTTATCACGTCTACGTTATCTCAACCTCAAGAACAACTGTTTTTCTGTTTTTCCGGATGTCGTGCGTGTCTCGTGTCTCCTCTCTTCTATTGCTGCCCCTGACACGGCTGCAGTTGACCGTAATTCCATCCCTAGAAGTCCTCGACATCAGTAGGAACAAAATCAAGCGTTTGCCGACCCAACCGGGCTCCCTCTCAAACCTTCACGTGCGTCCTTCCATCCACTCCGTCCATGGTGTTTACACTACCTTTAGGTCTTGTGCATTTCACGCAACAAGATCACCCGCCTACCAACTTACCTGTCTGATTTTGCATCTCTGAAAGTGTTGAAAATAGACCATAATCCTATTGAGTGGCCACCTAAACCGTTCATTGAAGTGAATGCCCTCCCCAGCGATCCACAAGCTATGAGGGACTGGGTCCTTGCTTTACAAAGGTGGTTTCGGGAAAACAGCTTGCATCAGCCTCGCCTTGAGATTAAATTAAAGCCGAGCGCAGAGTCTGTCATGAGCGAACGTGCCGCCCTCAATCACTCCATGTAAGGTCTAAAATTAGTCGCGTTCGATGTTATTTACGGAACCCCTTTTTAGCGAAGAGAGTTTACAATCCTGGGCTGCACTAGGAGAGGATGATTATTCTGGCGGACCCACACCGCATGCTCGGACATTTTCCATAGACGACCACCTTCCTGTACCGTCTATCCCATCGTCCTCCAAGTCGACCATTCATCCACGTTCTGAAAGACCGCCGCCGCTCAGGCTGGGTTCATTATCACTGTATGACCCGCCTCCCCGTTCGGCCTCTCCAGAAAGTTATTTACCAACCCCGGAAGAGTCCGTGTCGTCAACTGACGACGATCATACGGCCGTACCTAATAGCTTGCAGCATCAGAGAAGTGCGTCATTTACGCGTGGTAGTCGCGATCGTCGCCCTGCGTTGTTTGGAAGGAAGAGCATCCCGGACTTGCGTATCCCTCCTCGACCGCTCACCACACAGCCACCCGCTCCAGCACCATCCGCAACACCATCCATACCACCCTCGTTTACGAACGGAATGCTCCGTGATGACTTCACAATGCCCTCCCCTCTATCTCATTGGCAAGACTCTTCCTCTTCCTCTTCTGAGGGACCTTCACAGCAGAAAGCAGATACATACAAGCAATGCACGACGACGCCTCCACCCTCAGCCTCTCCGACATCCGCGGAGCGCCCGCAACCAGTTCCTGAAACGGAACGCCATGCCTATTTTAAGCGTCTTTCCGCTTTACCCGCCAATGCCATCAGTAATAACCTACCGCCCCCCTTGCGCTCCCTAGTGGAATGTGCACGTTCACTCTATTTCTCCGTCTCTCAAGTGTATCAAGCGCTCGCCCACTACATCACCTATACGATCAACCAGAAGCTCTCATCGGTTCTGCGCAAGGTCACTGACCCGGCATATACATACATGACCCAGCTTAACGGTGCTCTTGAGCGATTTGATGCTGTTGCCAAGAAAGCGACGCCACAACCACCACTGTGCAGGGCATTAGTAGAGAGCAGTAGGGATTCGGCAGCCGTGTTTGGCAAAGCGATATCGATGCTCTCGCTCCAGCTCAAGATTTTAGCTTCGAGAGACGACGACAGATACATGCGATCGCTGGTCCTTATTTTCTATGAAGCAGCTGCCGAGATATCATACGCATGGCGAAATATGATACTTCACATTGAAGCCCTCAAACCTTATTTATCAGACCCTCGCCGAGTTGCTGCTTCCAAGACGAAAGGTCACAGCATAGTATCCCCTGTCTCAAATAATGATCCGTCGTCATCACCTATAAATACAGGGTCATCACAGCACTCAGGGTTCCAGCACAATGTCCCGATTGCAAGATCCCGTCCCACGCCTACGACCCTGGGAAGAACGCGCACTACACGGCGACATGCTGGTTCCTTCAGTTCAAAGGACGTAGAGATTGGCAAATCGTTGGCATCTTATGATCTTCCTATGCCCCCTGCTCTCCCGAATGGTCTATCATCAACAATTCGACGTGTTGTGCAAAGGGGCCCAGGTGCGCCAGTTTCTGCGTCCGCCGTTAGCCTCGTTCCCTCGCCGATGATAGGAACTACCCATGGTGTTCCACATGCAATATCAGCGTCACTTCCCCCTCGTCCTGCATGGTCAACCCGGAATGGGTACCACTCACGCCAAACGTCACAAACCTCGTTGACAGTATCGTCTTCGTCTTCATCGCCTCAGGTTCCTCTACGTCGACCAACGGTTGAGATTCCACCGTCTAGAACGTTGGTTGACAACGACGCTTTAGACTCGATGGAGGTGGCAGTGGACTCTGCACCGACCATCTGGGAGCTTATGCGAGAGATGGCGGAGACTATATCCGAAACACCAGGGCTAAGCGAGGATTTCCGTGCATCGATCGACAAGGCCAAGAGCATCACGGAGCGCCTGCGCGCCAACATCAATACAGTGCGGGCCGGGGATCCAACCGCTGACAGGAGAGCGCTAAGGGACAACGCCCACTTGTTCGTGAAGGTGAGATTTTAATGCTACCTAATCATCATCTTTCTCCTTGTGTAGCACGGGCTAACGCCTTTCCTGCCTTAGATCGTCGTAAGGCTATCTAGTTTTATTAAAACTTATGGCGCATCGCATGCAGTCTTCCCAGATCTTCGTTCCAAGTTGGTTGCTCTCACTAACTCAACACAGGAATTCGTCATGCTGTTGCATGTATCATCCTTTTCTCCCTCGAGTACCCCTCTCCCATCCTCGTCAATTGCTTCGGCGCCGGTGCCATCCACGAATATGGCAGCTAGTTTTCGCGTGCCTGACGACAAACTGAGCGCGAGCCTTTCACGTAGTTGGAGTACGCATCAACCCAAGGCTCTCAAGTTGGTTCCGCCGGGGTCGACCATCCTTCCGCGTAGCGCCCTCCCGAACCAATCTCAATTCAACATCCCGCGACATCCGATACCTGTGAGCGCTAATCTTATCGGCTATGGTCACGGGGAACTTGCCAAAGGAGACAACGATGCGGGTTGAAGGCTGGCCCTCTCCGTGGACGGTTGGTACTTTTTTGTCCCGCTTTTCTTTTCATATTTCTTTTCCTTTGAGACTTTGAGTGTTATGATAGTTTCCCCTTTTTTGTTCAGTGACCGTTAATAATATTATCTATAGCTCATCCCGTTCCAAGTTCACCCTGCATTTTACCGAACTCACTACATTATCCAGTCTCGGCATCATACATAAATTCAATCTAGTCAGTGCTCCCTCGCTCTCATTCCTGTTTTCCTTTTGTTGTCTTCCTTTTTTCTTGTCATCACAAAGTTGGGATATAGGTACGACCTGACGCTCATTATGGATTTTCGGAAGTAAGAAGAAATGGAAGACAGCAGACAGTAGAATGTACATCAACTTTTGTCTTTATTTTTGTAAGTGTCTGTGATCGGATACTTTGGATTTGCTGTCGGTAGGCTCGCACAGTTTGGGGGTTCTGTCTATCGGCTTTCGTAGGTTTCCCGTTCTGGTGGTTTACATGCAGATCGACCATGGCAACGAACGATGGTTGGCTAGTAGTGAAAATCACTTACCGGTTTATTATCAGCTATGGAATAGGACTTGCTTGGAGAGGGAAACAATGTCTCGGCGCTACACAACGAGAAATGAAGAATGTAATGTTGAACTCTTGTTCTCGCCAAGGGACAACTGGGAAAGAGCACTAATATTCAGTTGCTGGCCTTTCTGGGCACCGGGTCGGCCACGCTTCCACTGTCGACGGTAACGTGGTTTCGTCATCGGCAACAATGTGCTCGGTCTGGCGATGAGGCGGTATTATTTCATCGCGAGATCCCGCGCAACGTGAGACCACACCGACGCAGAAGGAGAAGGGGGAAGAGGGTGGATTCGATATGACTGTGAGTCAGTGACGGACGAGATAGAGCCTTATTGTTATATCGGTTGTATGTATCAGACTAACAGATAGACGGATGGTAGTTGGGAGGAAAGCGGTAAAAAGGTTGAGGTAATAGGACTGAGTAAGTCTTCAAAGTGTGAGTCTCGGAAGAGCTATATCTGGA
Source organism: Rossbeevera pachydermis (assembly GCA_038090155.1). Classification (NCBI taxonomy): domain Eukaryota; kingdom Fungi; phylum Basidiomycota; class Agaricomycetes; order Boletales; family Boletaceae; genus Leccinum; species Leccinum pachyderme. The sequence continues at coordinate 17,454 of JBBPME010000426.1, forward strand.
TTAGGATCGCGCTAGGAGTGTCTCGGTAGAACCTCCGGATTCCGACGGACGTCTCAGTTGTCAACTCCATCAACATGAAAACAACCCAAATGACTCTGACTCTGTCTCGGAAACGCGTTGCAATTGACACAATTGCTAGCGCTGGATCCAAGAAACGCAAGGTCGAAATCAAGGCGACCATGTCAGCGCGCCTCCCCCAGACACGCTCCGAGTCGCCACCGTACTGAACCATTGTCATCCTAGGCACACGGTTGCCGCAACCACCAAGCACGCAGACCAGGCCATCGAAGACCTAAGTGATGTTATTGAGAATCTCGAACGGGACACGATGGGTGACTCGTGGAGGACCGCACTCCAAGCCGAATTTATAAAACCCTATTTTCGCAATGTGTGTCCCGCCACGCGCGCTAGCACTCTGGAATACTG
>JBBPME010000427.1:0-17855 GCA_038090155.1 Rossbeevera pachydermis
CCGCAGTCTTCATGACTCATTCATACTGCGGCTGACACATACCCTTCGGTCATGTTCCATGACCTTCCATTCCCTTAGTATATAAACCCTAGACACTCGTCTTGTAACACTAAGCTAGAGCTACTCGATCCCCACTATAACATCTGCTCTCAGCCCACTTCTCTGAGCGTGTGCTCTCCTTAGTCCCTCGTCGTCCTTAGGCCTTCCCCTTTGGACTCCTCCGTCTAAACCCTTGTGCGACGCGTCGTGGTGACGCTCTCAAGGTACCCTTAGTCCTTCGTCGTCCAAGGCATCCCCCTTCGGACTCTTACGTCGTCCTCTGGTGTCTACCTTAGGACCCAACCCTTAGCCTTGGTACCCATCGAGTCTACTACCGACCCTATCCGGGCCAGTCGTAACAATTCCTCTTAAACCTCTTGAAATGGTAGTACCCATCTACAATGTGGATGGAACCATTAACTCCACTGGCAGCATAGCCTATACTTGTAATCCTATTATCGATTATCAGAGACACCACGAAAGAGTAACTGTGGATGTCACCAATTTTGGCAGGAACCAAATGATTCTTGGATATACATGGTTAAGGGACCACAATCCCTCCATTGATTGGACCTTAGGTCATGTACACATGGACAGATGTCCTATGTCATGCAAAGTATTGAAAACCATATATGGAGATAGAATAGAAGAAAGGAAAAAACAATTCATAGCCAATATGCATAGTGAAAGTTTACTTTACCTGATCCGAACTCACAGGACGCATTCAAACTAGTTCCTAAACAATATGGAGAGCACCTTGATGTCTTGTCTTTTTGGAAAAAGTATCTGAACACCTCCCTGAACGTAAAAACATGGGACCACATGGTAGATCTAAAACCTGATTTTGTATCCAAGAAGGGTAGAATGATCCCACTGAGCCCTATGGAACAAGATGAGGTCAAAGTGTTCATAAACGATCAACTGAAAAAGGGATATATTTGTCCCTCCAAATCTCTGCAGATATCTCCAGTATTCTTTAGACCAAAGAAGGATGGTAAAAAGTGTATGGTTATGGATTATAGATACTGTTACGCTTGGCCTGGGTAGGGACGAGCGTAGCCTCTGTGAAAGAGGGATGAGGGGTACTGCTTCGAGGTGGCGGTCGCTGTTGTCATTCTATCAAATGTAGAAGCAACTTGTAACACAATCAAATGGAGTGTTACGAGTCAAGCATCCAGTCTAAAGTAGGACGAAGACTTGCAGAGATTCACCCAGTGAAGGGAAGAGCAAGAGTGGGCTAGATTGCAGAAGGTACGAGAGTACAGAGGAGATCTAGCTTAGGGGATATGGAAAGTATGGATGGGTTTATATAGTACAAGGGAAATGAAGGTGACTAAGCAGATGGAACACCATGGAACATGGTGGAAGGATGATGAGTAATCCACAGTATAGAAGATGAGTCAGAATGACTGCAGATGAGTAATGATTACAAATGAAGTGAGTCATGCTGACTGCGGTTGAGTCATGTGGAGGAAATGATGACTAAGCAATGGGTCAAGGGTATTATGTCATCATAGAAGAAAGAAAAGGTCAGAGTGTAGTTCGAACACAGAGACTTGGTAGTCCATAGTGAGAATAGACAAAAAGAAAAAGAAAGAAACGATGAATTGTAACATTACCCCCTCTACTATGTTCAAGCTACCAGCGAAGAACTTCTAGAAATTTCTGTAAGAGGGGCCTGGGGAGCCAGTGACATTGGCATAAGCCGTGTCATCCCAGACATCATTGTTGACGAGGGTATCATTGGTGGACGGGGAGCGGCGTCGACGAGGTGGGGGTATAGGACACATCCGATTGGATTGCGAGGAATGACTGGAACGAGAGGATTGAGAGGACTGAGGAGAGGAAGCCAGAGAGGAGATGCCAGGAGGACGTCTAAGTGGGCATCGGCTTTGAGGGTGGCTGGGTCACCAGTGGAGGCATGTAGGACATTGATAAAACATGCAATCTACATGTCGGTGTCCAAGGCGATGGCAGTGAAAACAGGCTTCGTGGTAATGAGGGTGTAAGCGGGGGATTGGGGTTTATCCATGGTTACCAGTCCAGTGGGCTTCGGTTTGATCCAGAGCATTGATTTCATCAGATCCTAGGGGTGATGACGATGCAGATGGTGTATGGGGGGAGGGGATACGCTGTTGGCGACATAGATCCGCAAGATAGCAGTTGAGGTCCAGTAAAAATTCTCCCATGCCAAGTTGATAGAGGGCAATGAAGAGAGCACTGCGTAGTTCATTCCTGATGGACGAGAGGGATCCTATGAACCCAACATGGGCCTGTGCAGTGATGTGGGACGCAATGGGGGTGAGATGTTCTGCTTGGAGGTAGGCACGATAGAGAGCGTATAGTGAAGAGCCTACGTCCAGGTAGGCTGCAATGGGATTGGTAAGGCACGAGTTGGTGATGTATTGGTTCATTAAGTGGATGTAGTCCTCGTCAGGAAAGTCATCATGAAGGCAGGAGGCATAGAGTGGGACGTTGACAGATAGAATGGGTTCAGAGAGACGGGAAGACGGCGTGGTAGCAAGGGAGACAAAGGGTAAGTCGTCAGACTCAGACTGGTTATCCCAGCCAGCCTGGGCAATGGAGGATATGGTATCTAAGAGAGAGGAAGAGATGGAGGGTGATGAGGAGGAGACAATGGGAGCGGAGAATTTGAGGGCCATGATGAACTATGAGTTTCGAGAGGGTTTTGAGTGACGTGGTTGTTTCTTAGTAGCTGGGTGGTCTGAGTCAAGAGGGAAGGCGAGGGGGTGAAGCTTTTTATAATTCAAAAGGAGGGATTTCGCATACCGCAACTCCAATTCGGCAATCCACAAGTCTTCTTCAGCAGAATCTCCTTTCCATCAGATCAGGAACATGCAGCGAGAGACGGGGTTCCACGGTGGCGTAAGATTCATTCTATTTCATATTCTTCTTCGCCTTCTATAAGTTCCGAAGGTGGCACAGGGAAGTTTTTCCCATGAATGGGGTTCTCATGGTACTGTAGGGGGTGAGAAGGGAAGTGTGAAATGTGTCATGGATTTTCCACATTTTGGGGAGGCGTAACTTGTACGTGATCGGAGATAGGACCTTGGTGATGGTAAAGAGTCCTTCTCGTTTGGGAGTGAACTTTACATGGGTTATAGTGGGGCAGAGGTTCCTGGCTTCAAGCCAGACTTTGTCTCCAAGGACAAAGGGAGTGAAGCGTCGGTTGAATCGAGAGGCCATGACTTGTCTAGCAAGTTCATGGGAGGCAAGGGCTTCGTTGTGGGCAGTGGTAAGATCTTTGAGACAGGTTTCTATGGCAGGAATATTGGTATCAGGGATAACAGAAGGGAGTTCATGAGGTTCAAAGCCGAGAATCAAAGAGAAGGGGGATTTGTTGGTGACGGAATGAAGGCGGTGATTGTGCGTGAATTCAGCGTGGAATATCAGATCAGACCACGAGGTGGGGTTACTACCACAAAAGATACGGAGATAAGTCTCTACTTCCTGGTTGACACATTCGGTTTCTCCATCTGATTGGGGGTGATAAGCTGTAGATAGGGACAGGTTGTAGCCGAGGAGGTGTCCAAGCTCTCGAGCGAAGGCGGAACCAAATTGAGGGCCTCTGTCTGAGATGATTTTATCATAAAGACCGAAGCGGGTGTAGACTTTGTGGAAGAAAAGGGAGGCTATCCCTTTGGCAGTGATGGTTTTCTTGGTGGGGCATAGAATTACCCCCTTACTAAGTCCATGGTCGACCACGACCAAGAGAGAGTCAAAGCCCAAGGACGCGGGAAGATTGGTGATGAGGTCACAGGAGACCTGTTGGAATGGATGGGAGCAGGAGGACTTGATCAGGGAGAGTGGGGGTGTGGTGGGATGGGTGTTTGCCTTATTCTGTTGGCAAAGAGCACAGCCCTCAATATATTTTCGAACATATTGGGCAAGGCCAGGCCACCAAAATTCAGCAGCAACAAGTTGACGGGTTTTGAGATAACCAGGGTCACCAGTGGTGAGGTGATCATGGCCTTGTTTGAGAATGGAGCGGTGGAGGGAGTCATTGGGGGGAATGTAGACACGGCCTTTGTAGGTGAGGACACCAGCCTCAAATTGCCAATCAGTGAGATGAGACCAAAATGCAGGGGGAATCTGTCCATCCAACACTTGGAGAGCCTGCAAAATGAGGGGATCATCTTTTGAGGAGGAAGCAATGTGGTTGTTCAAGGCGGTGTCAATGAGACCAACAAAGAGGGAGTCAGGGAGAAGGACCATGTCATCATTATCAGGGACATCAGGGCAAAGGTCAGGGCGGCGGGAGAGGGCATTTGGACTGGCGAGGAGTTTGCCAGTGACATGTATGATTTCAAGGTCAAAATCGGAGAGATTGAGGAGCCATCGAGCTTGACGGTGGTTTAGGTGTTGTGCTTGGCGGAAGTAAGTAAGATTTTTGTGGTCGGTGAAGACCTGCATGGGAAAGGGGGAACCATGGAGATAATGTCTCTATGTTTTGAGAGTGCGGATGATGGCGAGGAGCTCATGATCATAGATGTCATAGTTTTGTTCTGCTGCAGAGAACATCTGGGAGAGGTATGAACAGGGGTGCCAATCACCATTGGAATCAGTCTGGAGGAGGATGGCACCAGTGGCATATTTGGAGGCATCTATGGCGATAGTGAAGGGGGCAGAGAGATTGGGGAGTCGGAGGACAGGTTTTGTGAGGAAAAGTCGTTTCAGGTGTTGGAATGATTGTTCGCAGGCGGGGATTCATGACCAGGTGAGATTTTTTTTGGTGAGATCCAAGAGGGGGTGAGCAATGGTGGAGTAATCCGGAATGAACCGGCAATAGAAATTGACAAAGCCTAGGAAGGAGCATACTTCCTTGACTTTGGTGGGTGTGGGCCAGGCGGCAATCCCATCCAGTTTAATGGGGTCCATGGCAATCTGCCCAGGTTGGACGATCATGCCAAGGTATTCAACTTCTTTAGTCGCAAAGTCGCATTTCGATAGGCGGAGGTGGAGGTCAAGTTCTTTCATCCGTTGAAGGACACGCTTGGTTCGTTTGGTGTGGGTGGCTTCGTCGGGGGAGAAAATAAGGAGGTCATCTATGTAAATAATGAGTCATCCTTTGGCAATCATATCGCGGAATGAGTCATTCATGAACCATTGGAATGTGGCAGGAGAGTTGCAAAGACCAAAGAACATGATGGTTAGTTCATAGAGGCCTTTATGTGTGATGAAGGCAGCCTTTCATTGGTGTCTGTCCTTGATGTGGACATTGTTGTATTCCCAATGGACATCGAACTTGGTGAAAACCTTGGCGTCTTTGAGTTTATCGACAAGGTCGGAGATCAAGGGGAGAGGATATGCGTCCCGAACGGTGTGTTCGTTGACGTATCAGTAATCTTGGCATGGGCGGAGTTTGCCATCCTTCTTCTTTACAAAGAAGAATGGGGATGCTTGGGGGGAGTTCGAGGGACGGATTTTCCCAGAGCAGAGGTTCTCCTCAAGGAAGCCTTCCATGGCTTTGTGTTTCTCAGGGGACAAGGGGTAGAGTTTCCCGATTTTTGGGATAAAGAATTCGTCGAGATTAATCTTGTGGTCGTAGGGTCGAGAGGGAGGGATGTGGTCAGAGGTGTCTTCAGAGAAGACTGGGGCGTATTCTGAATATTTGGAGGGGAGGACAGGTGTGGGCTTTGCCTTCTCAGCAGCCATCGCTAGCTCCATTGCAAAGGTAAGCCTGGCACAGACAGGGGATCCCAAGGGGGCAAAGCGACAGACACCGCGGATGACATGGTTGATGGTTTGGTTTTCCTTAGCCCTGAGTAAGTAGGCTCTGGGATTGTCGACATCTAGGTGAGAGTGAAGTTGCTCTTGAGTGTCCGGGGTAATAGAGGTGTGTCGAGGGGGTTTAAATGGAGTGGAGGTTGGAGGTCGGAAGCCAGAGTCGTGGCAATGGAAGTCAGCTGCGTAGGTAGAGTACAAGTCCTTTGATTGATTGCAGGACTCATCAATGGTAAGGGTCTGGTTTTTCCAGTCGATGGAGGGGTTGGTGGTACGAAGCCAGGGGAGGCCAAGGATGAGATTTCCTTGCCACAGGACATGACATAGAAGAGGACCTTTTGAGATATCCCCTCAATGTTGGCGTAGAGGATACAAGAATAGCGGATTTCGCCATTTTTGTTCAAGGACTGGTCGACATTTCGAACCAGGATGGGGGTATTGAGTTTCTCGGTAGGAAGGCAGTGTTTGCATACGAACATCCAGTCGATGCAGGAGATGTCCACACCGCTGTCAACGAGGGCGCGAGTGTCAATGACTTTCATGGTGTGCGAGGGTATGATAAGTTGTAGGGGAATTCTCATAGATTTAGCAGATTGAGATACAACTACAGAGGCACATGTAGCTCTAGGGGATCCTTGCGTCGAACGAGGTCCCCGCTTCAAAAATCCCATTTGGTGGCGGAAAAGCGCACTCTTCCAATGGTTTCTTCATCGTCATCGTCGTCCTCTATCTCCTCCATCTTGGGGAGTTGTTCTTTGACACATTGGACCTTTTTCTTGAAGGGTTGAGACACAAAGTTGGGGCAGGAGGAGGAGGTGTGTCCAGGTTTGCAGCAGCGGAAGCAGAGATTCTTCTCAATGCAACATTTGCATTCTTCTGGGGTGAGCTTTCCAACTTTGATGGTGTCTATGTCCATAGTGTTCGGGTCACGAGCGGGGGCGGAGGAGTGGGCGAAAGAGATGGGGTTGTGGAGAGAGTTGTGGGAGCGGGAGATAACAAGGTTGGCGGTGTCCCATTGGGTTTGGTACTGGGTGGCACGTTGGTACCATTCGTCAATGGTTTTTGGTATGGTATCCATAGAGTAGGTACAGTGAGTGAGCGCAGGGGGAATACCGGCTCCGAAGTAAGAGATGAGGACATTGGGGTCCACGATCTCAGCTTGTGCTATGTTGTTGCGGAACATGGCGATATATTCCGTAAGGGAAGGTTCATAGGACCCTCCTTCTTCTGCATCATCCGCTTGGTGGTAAGCCAGGCGATGGCGTTGTTGACAGAGTCGTGGTGTTTAAAGGCGGCCTTGAAGAGCTTAATAAAGTCCTTAAAGGTCCCCATGGTGATGTCTCCATCATCATCGATGAAGTTCTGACGAAAGGTTTGGGCCCAGGTGGAGGCTGACCCCTTGGTCATGAACGAGAGAGTGAATGCGATTTTCTTTGCATCGGTGGAGTAGACTTCTTTGTTAACCTCCAGATATAAGTTAACCGAAGTAAGCCAGGGCATAGCTTTGGCATAGGAGCCATCATAGTGTTCAGGGGAGGCGATGCGGAGTTCAGTAGGTTTAGACATGGGAGGAGGTGGTTGGATGGGAGTGGGGGAAGGAGGAGTGGGGTTGGGAGGTAGGGACAAGGCGGTTCACAAGTGGAGTGACAGGGACAGGGTTTCATCTTCTTCCTCATAAGAAGGAATGTGGACGTCAGGCTCCAAAGTGGATTCTTCGAGGCTGGAGTGAACTGAGGGTTCCGGCGATGTTTTGACGGGGTACGGGGCAGAGGGTTGTCACCTTAAGTGACGGTGATCAGGATTTCGTGGTGGTTGAGAAATGGTGGCAGTTCACAGCGATGGTGACTGTTGGAGGGGAAGCTAGATCTTTTGTTACACTTGGCCCAGGTAGGGACGAGCATAGCCTCTGTGAAAGAGGGACGAGGGGTACTGCTTCGAGGTGGCGGTCGCTGTTGTCATTCTATCAAATGTAGAAGCAACTTGTAACACAATCAAGTGGAGTGTTACAAGTCAAGCATCCAGTCTAAAGTAGGACGAAGACTTGCAGAGATTCACCCAGTGAAGGGAAGAGCAAGAGTGGGCTAGATTGCAGGAGGTACGAGAGTACAGAGGAGATCTAGCTTAGGGGATATGGAGAGTATGGATGGGTTTATATAGTATAAGGGAAATGAAGGTGACTAAGCAGATGGAACACTATGGAACATGGTGGAAGGATGATGAGTAATCCGCAGTATAGAAGATGAGTCAGAATGACTATGGATGAGTAATGATTACAAATGAAGTGAGTCATAATGAGTCATGTTGACTGTGGATGAGTCACGGTGAGTCATGCTGAATGTGGTTGAGTCATGTGGAGGAAATGATGACTAAGCGATGGGTCAAGGGTATTATGTCATCATAGAAGAAAGAAAAGGTCAGAGTGTAGTTCGAACGCAGAGACTTGGTAGTCCATAGTGAGAACAGGCAAAAAGAAAAAGAAAGAAACAATGAATCGTAACAGATACCTCAACAAAGGCATGGTCAAAAATAACTACCCTCTTCCATTGATCTCGCAAATAATAGACAAATTGAAAGGAGCTAAGCTCTTCACAAAAATGGATCTAAGATGGGGATACAACAATGTCTGCATCAAAGAAGGCAATGAATGGAAAGGAGCCTTTGTCTGTCACCTAGGAGCCTTTGAACTTACTGTAATGTTCTTTGGCATGTGTAATAGTCCCACAATATTCCAGCAAATGATGAACAACATCTTTGCCAATAGGATAATATAGTCATTATCTGTATTGATGATTTATTAATCTTCTCAAAGCACAACAACATGGGTAAACATTGTGAGGCAGTATGAAGAGTACTTCGGAGACTTCATGAGAATGACCTATTTGTAAAACCATCTAAATGCTTCTTCGAAGTCACAAAAGTAGACATGCTAGGAATGGATGTATCAGGAGAAGGAATCTCAATAAGTCAAAACAAGCTTGACGGAATTGCAACATGGCCCGCACCCACTAATGTAAAAGGAATACAAAGCTTCTTGGGTCTTGCCAACTTCTACCAACATTTCATTGAGAATTACTCTGCAATCGCACAGCCCTTGCATGATTCAACAAAGAAAGATCAGCCCTGGTGCTGGGGAAGAGCACAACAAAACTTGTTTGATAATTTAAAAGAGAAATTTACTACAGCACCAGTCTTGGCATACCTAGATGACACAACCCCTTATCATGACAAATGCAATGCATCAGATTATGCAACTGGTGCAGTCTTGTCCACACTGAAACAAATGGCACCCTGTTGCATACATGTCACACTCCATGACTCCTGAACAGCAAAATTACCCTATAGCTGAGAAGGAAATGCTTGCAATCATTCTTCTACTTGAGCAATGGAGACATCACTTAGAAGGAGCCCAACACCAGTTTGAAGTATGGACAGATTGTAAAAATCTGATGTACTTTATGAAATTGCAAGATCTGAACAAGTGTCAAGCTCGTTGGGCACAACATTTATTTATCTAGATTCAATTACTTATTAGTGAACAAACCAGGATCCTCAATGGGAAAGGCAGATGCTTTATCTTGGAGAGAAGATCATAGAATAGGAATAGAGAATGATAAAAAAAACTAAATCATGATAGATAGTTCCAAAATACATAGTTTAGGAGAAATAGAACACTTCAACAAAATAAAAATAGCACACAAATATGAAAACTGCAGAAGGATCTGTATATAGTAATGGACTATGGGAATATGATGGAAAGATATGGATACCAAAAGAATTGCGCATGGAAGTAATGACACAATTTCATGATCATCCACTCACCAAACATAAAGGCCTGGATAAAACAAAAGAACTTGTCACTTGCTATTACAAATGGCCTGGCATGAAATCTGATACAGAAACATATTGTAAATCTTGTGATTGATGTGCTCATATGAAGCCTTCAACTAAAGCTCTAGCAGGAAAACTGCAACCCTTACCAGTAGCATCTGGACTGTGGAAAGACATCTCAGCTGACTTTGTTACCGGCTTTCTGGAATCACATGGATATGACAGTGTACTTGTAGTTGTGGATTGCTTCTCTAAAGAAGTAGCCTTCATCCTGCCAACTAAAACAGTAACTGCGCAGCAAACAGCGCAATTGTATAAAGACTATGTATGGAAACATCATGGTTTACCTGAATCCATTGTATCTGACCATGGTCCACAGTTTGCTGGACAAATGATAATAGATCTCTTGAAATGGTTGAAAATCAAAAAGAAAATGTCCACTGCTTATCACCCACAGACTGATGGACAAATAGAGTGTATCAACAGAGAATTGAATCAGTATCTCCACCTGTTTACTGCAGAAGAGCAATCACAGTGGATCAAATGGCTAGCTATGGCCCAATTCAACTTCAATAATACAAAATCATCATCTATGGAATTCACTCCCTTTCTGTTACGATTCATTGGGACCCCTTATTTCTTTTCCCTTTTCTTCCATTCTTCACTATGTTCTTCTGAGTCGCTGTGCTCACATCATGCCTGGACTCTCTCCTTGTGTTCTATGATGACTACCACCTACCCTCCACTCCGCTACTCCCTTGTCCTAGTCATCATCTCCTCTATCCGCTTACTCCTTTCTTCCCCTTTACCCACGTTCCCCTGCTATCTTCGCTTCCATGCCTACTTAGCCATCCACAGCTTCTTATTGTTCCATGCTGCGGATTACCTACATCTTCTTGCATATTCCATGATGTTCTATGACACCACTTTTACTGACCAATCATGGTCGTTCTTATTGTTCTTCCTTTCACTTATAAGCAGCTCGATGTTGCTCTTAGTATCTTTAACCTTGACCTCCTCGAGTATCCTCCTAGATACATCTTGGAATATATCCTTTACTTCTTGAACTCCCTGTGTGACCTTGTCCTGCATCTGAAAGGACACTTCAACCTCTGAGCTCTTAACTTAGCTTCATAGATTGTCTCTGCCGCTCTCAGAACCTTGTCTTCGATCCCTCGACCCTTGAAGAACTTTGTCGTCTTGATCCCTTCGATCCTCAAGACTCCCTCAGCCCCCCCCCCGCCCCCCTTGTTGTCTTGATCCCTCACTCCTCAAGACCTCTTGTCCTTGTCTCTCTCATTCCAAGACCTTCTTCTCGAGGCTACACTGGTTCCTATCCGGACCAAGTGTAACACTTTCAGCTTATGAAGATGTTTACTCCGCACATGGGTTTTGAACCTAAAACCGTGAAATCCCTTGCTGCAGAAGCATTTACATATGATATAAAAGCCAACCTTGAAACTGCTTGATCTAATCTTGAAACTACTTGTGCCAAAATGTCTTTGCTCACAGATCGATCTTGCTCTGATGCTCCTGCTTATAAAATTGGAAATCTCATCTTGCTCTCATCCGAACACTTGGCTATAGCAAATCGACCCTCTCAGAAGTTGACTGAGAAGTGGATTGGACCTTATCAGGTCACAAATGTGTATATGAACTCTGTGAAATTGTTATTCCCTAAGTCAATTACTGCTTGTAACATCATGAATGTCTTGCACATTAAACTCTATGTGGAATCTCTTGATGGCCAGCCCATTGTATGGCCTGAACCTATCTCCATTGACGATGAAGGTCATGAAGAATTTGAAATAGACTACATCATGGTTCCTCACCCTATTGGCCATGGTTTCCAATACTTGATCCACTGGAAAGGATATGATGCTTCCAACTGAACTTGGGAATCTGCATCTTCTATTGCTAAACATGGCAAAAATGCTATCACCGAATTTCATTGCAAAAATCCTACTGTGCCTTGTCTGAAGGCAATCTTTGACAAAGTCTAGGCACTGAACTCAAACGAAAACATAGTAGAGCAAAGTGTTGGCAAAGGGTATCCAATGAGAACAGGACTGGCTTGTTCCATTGCTGCATTCAAGTATTTATACTAACTACTACATGTGTACAGACCAAGCTGTGTCTGACAAAGGCTATACTACATGTGTCTATAGTGAGGCAAGGCTATGCTTACCATGAGGTTCCAATGATGTATGGCAGTGTGGAATGGAAGAGATGCATGGCCATGATGCTAAAGTGAGGCAAGGCAGAGTGAAATGGAAGAGAAGCACTGCCTTGTGAAATGCTCGTGTTAGTCTAGAGCAGCCTAGATTATGATGTCATATTACATAATGCTGTGTGATATGATAAGAGATAAAGGACTGAGCACTTGTTACATTTGGGCACTCTTGACTTGTTCAAAAGAATTGAAACAATATAAGTGCTATAGGCACTAAAGTGAAAAGTGAGTGGTGACCACTAGGGTTTGCAACATTGTCACCTTCATATGTCTCGCACCTTGTTTCATGGAGTTTTCAACACTCCTTTGATCAACTTCACCTCTGGATCTGTTGACTATTGAACTCTGTTCCTGGATTTTTATCCTTGCAATTGTTCTTGTCGATCTGGAATCTTGACTATAGTTGGGGGGTAATGTTACAACTCTCGTATTGCAACCTAGCTTTAGCACCCGATATTATCTTATCTAAGCACACACCAATCTTATCTCACAACATATAGTCCCCCACATAGCATTGGTTATTGGGTCTAGCCCATGACATCACCCTCATTGTACACATTGTTATAGCATGGTAGAGCACGAGTGTTATGTGTGTTGCCATATAGTATAGATATAGGCATAGTGGATCATAGATCCCTATCGCAATAGATCTTGATTGAGGGATAGATCAGATCTCAAGGGTGTCTCCTCAGATCTTGATACACATCTTGATGCATTGCTGATAGCCAATAGATCAGATCTCTGCCACATAGTCACATGGCAGGATTCCTCATGTTGCCACACCTTGTGTATACCATGTGTGCACTGCCTAGTACATAGCCATAGATAAGCATAGCCACAGATAGATGTTCCAATAATGGACTATTATAGTATAGTATAGCATAGCATAGCATAGCATAGCCTCTGGCTGATAGTATATAGTGACCTAGGTTTCTTCATGGATTCCTTGTAGTGAACACTATCTAGTATATCCTAGTTTAGGGTCTATGAGGAGGGAAGGATGATATGCCCATTTTACAGTGGGCTGATGAGAAGTAGTGCTCGAAGATGAAGATGAATACTTGCTGTGGAGCACTAGAATCTCAAGTATGGGATAGAGGGATCACTCTCACCGGTTAAGGATCAATGAATGCTATTACCCAAGAGAACTAGACTGGGGAGTCTAGCTCACTGATGCACTGATATTTATACTATGGACTACAGGGCACAGACCATGTAACTACTGTCTACTCTAAAGAACATGAGGGTACCATGAGAATCAAGGCTATATACCATGAGGTGATCCATGAGGCAAGGCAATGGGCCATGAGGCCAGGTTCTAGGGTATGATGTCAATAGAAGTATAGATAAAGGACAGGAGGTAGCCATGAGGCAGGCGAGACTATGATGTCATAGATAACAGATAAGGGGGCTGGACCATAACTATAGTGAAGGGTGAAGGAGGAGGTCCAGACCAGGGGCAGTGCAGTGCTTAGTCAGCAAGGGGATAAGATCCAGTGGTAGGTGCTAACAAGACCAGATAAGATAACTATGAAGAGATAAGATAATTGTAAGCGCACTATACTTGTAGAACAGATGAAGGGAATGCTTAGGGGTACAGATCAAGAACCATAGAGTTATAGATGTGGAACCATAGAGCTGGGTTAGGGCAAAGTTAGGTTACCATGGATGCAGGTTTGCAACATCCCTAGTCTTTTCTTGGTTTATTCTCCATCTTGACTCCCTCAGTGACCTGCCATTGTGCCTCCTGTTGTATTGCTTGTATTGTGGGTATTTCATTGCCCAATAGTATTGATTTCCCTTATTGTTCTCCCATTGTTGGAGTATAGTGATTGTGTGGCCAGGGTTCTTGACCTTATAGTTGAGGAGTCGCCAACAACCCCACCATCAACAATATCAGAAAGGCTGTGGTCCTATCATGGAACCAGTGCCATATGAAGAAAGCCCCAAAGGCTGCTCAGGCTAACAAGATCAGCACTGTAAAGCACAAGGGGGATGATCACAAGTTTAAAAAGCAGCAGTCATCTAATGATGACAGCGCTAAGAAGAACAAAGGGAAGCATAGCAAGCATGGTGGCAAGAAGCATAGGGAATAGGAGAAATCCTCCTCCAGCCACGACCACATGCACATCCACATTGCCTCCATAGCTTATACCTCCAGCCCTGAGCCCTTTCTGGATCCTCACACTCTCACCAACTGTCCTGCCCAATTATATCAAGGGCACCAAGGCCCGCTAGCTGATATGCAAATTCTGCAGGTGTTTACTCTAGCCCATAGGCTGTAGATGGCCCCATTCATTGAGATGATTCACTTTCTCAATGCAGGACTTTCAAGGCAAGGCCTCTTCTTCCTGGCTGACCTTCTTCCCATTGCCTCCTCCTTCTCCCAGCCACTCACCACAAGGCTTGAGCCAATTGAAGAGTCTGACGAGGATACCTCTCCTCCATCCAAGTGTTCTCGTAAGAACACCATCATGTCTGCTCCTGCAGACTATTGGTATGGGGAGGAACTCATCAATATCTATGGCTGTGAAGGTAAAGACATGGATGATAACTAGAGCATGCCCAAGGTCTTTTTGTCAGTATCCTCTCCTATTCACTCAATATATAACTCGCTGACAGCTGCTTCTGTGCTTATAGCTCATAGTAATATATCATGTGTAGTAGTGTAAATAGATGCAATAATAACATTTGTACCTGTCCAAGTGCATGCATCATGAGAATGAAGCAACATGATTGTGGATACTCAACTCTGGTGCATCAATGCACTTCACTTTTCTAAGAGATGCTTTTGTTGAATTTACAGAGCTGAAAAAGGAACATCAACTGCTAGTCCAAACAGCAGCTGGAGCAATTTTCATCATAGGAATCAGCAAGGTATGCCTTCAATGGTGCAATGATGAGAACAGAGTGCACTTTTTAGAGCTGCATGATGTGGGTTACATTCCCAAGTCAGGAGTTAACCTAGTCTCTATGGGACAACTCCTTGTTAGAGGCACTCAAGTATATGGCGAATCTATGTAACAAGCTAACTATGACTTATGGTGATGGTGAGATACTCACTCCATTCATTACTGGAAGGCTCCGGCGTAAGATGTACATCCTAGGAGCCTCACTAGCAATAAAGGCTGCTCTAAGCACTATCAACTACAAAACTGTTCATTAGCATTTGGGACACTCCTCGAGAGAAGTTGCCAGACAGGCAAAAGAGCATACCATAGGACTTCTGAACTTCACATTGATGGCTTGAACTGTGCCTCTCTACACACCAAAAGTGCTGCATTAATGGCCACCAAGCATTTTCTTCGAGAAATAAAGCCACAATTTAATGTGCAAGTACAAGGTTGGATGTCAGACTCTGGCAGTGAATATAAATCAGCTGCTTATGATGACCTGCTCAAGGGAGAGGGAATCAAGGTGCTTAATAGTATTCCTTATGTCCCCCAACAAAATGGGCACACAGAGGGATTGATGCGCACCTTCATTGACAAAGCTGAAGCAATATGCCATATGGCTTGCTTGCCTGACAGCTGGTGGGAATTTGCTGTAGCACATGCAACCCATGTCTACAATTACACACCACTAAGTTGCCTTCAATGGCACACACATTTTGAGGTTATTCATTCAAAGAAGCCCAGAATCAAACACTTGCATATCTTTGGTTGCGCAGCATACACTGCATATGTTTTCTTTCTGCTGATGCTAGGACTGATAAACTCACCCCTAAGTCAGAATTAATGGTGTATCTAGGTATTGCCCCAGGAAATGACTCAAATTTCCTATTCATACATTCCCCAAACAACATCCTTTTCACTGCTGTGCAAGCCTCTTTATAAGGAAGCACTATTCCCCCAATGTGACAAATTGGGCAGAGTGCCTACAGGGCCCATAGCTGAACCAACTCTGCCTGCCCCCTCCCTCAAAGTGCCCATAGCAGCACCCTCTTCTGATAATGATATCAATTCACATCCTCCTACTCTGCCTTCTCCTGTCCCTCACCAGCCAAGCACTCCTCCTCGGAGTGCTCCAGCACCTCCCACAATACCACCTGTGCTGCATCATTCCCACTGTACATGCAGAATCCCAGTTCGACCAGATAATATATATGGTGATGACTGTCATCCAATCAAACAAGTTAGGGATATCAAGTGTGAAGATTACACTGCTTGATCACAACCAGTACCTAGTGAATTTCCTGACACACCCATTGCCCCCACTCCCACTTCTAATAGTGAAGCTGATGCTGAACAACTATATCATGAGGGGGGATCTGGACTCACAACATTTCTCTTATTGAAGGCATCACCCACAGTTTCTGCAGAACAAAAACCACACTGAAAATGAACCTACAGTGATTTCAAAAACCATTCCAATGCCTAACCACAAACTGGGGTGTGAAGCACCACTCAATCACCTGTGGAAATCTTGCTTAGCTTTGGTGAAGACAAACATGATACAAACCCTTAGCTACAACTCTGTCCCCAGGGTGTAATGTGGCTCAGGGGCTCCAGAGATATGTCCATTCTAAACCAGCAACACCATTGGAACAGATTTTGGACTTTTCATATAAAAAGGGTATTTGGTATATATTAGTACTTGGTATATCCTCCTTTGGCTTTAATTGTCCTGCTGAAAGATGATGTTAGATGGATGAAGATTATGAAACTGCAGAGTATTCAATAGTTCATCCTTCAAAATCTGAAGGTAAAGATCACCATCCATCCTACCATCAATCTTGGCAGCATGGCCAACTCTCTGCCAAGTCATACAACCCCATACCATCAGAGAACCTCCACCAAATTTAACTGTTCCTTGTACCAGCCTATCACTAAGCCCCTCACCTGGCTTTTTCCATGCCCATTTCCTAACATCTGACTCCAGGCGATTGATTTTGGTCTCATCAGACCATATTACCCTCTTCTAGTCCTCTATAGTCCAGTCCCTATGAGCAATAGCAAAGTCCAAGTGATTCTTGTAATGCCTAGCAGAAAGTAGAGGGCATTTGGACTTGACTATAGCTTTCATCCCAGACTTTTTGAGGTGGTGGCAAATGGTATTAGGGTGGAGAGACTGGTTGGTGACATTGGAGAGTGCCTTGGTCACCTGGACTGCATTCTCAGCTTGATGAATAGAAATGAGATTGGCATGGCAGATATTGGTAGGGGAAAGCATTGATGGATGACCTCCAGCAGACTTTTGGAGGTCAGAATGGTCCTTAGAATGAAGTCTGGATATAGTAGAAATGCCAACACCAGTACTAGATGCAATAGAGTGAAGTGAATGGCCAGCATCAAGCTGAGAAAGAATGGTATTCTTCTGAGTGATAGACAGTGATTGCATGATGGTAGTGGTAAAGGATAAAGAGGTGTGGGAATGTTTTTCAACTCAGACACAATGTTTACATGTATATCTCTATTTATAATAGGCAACAAATCTTTTTATAGTTGAGATTCTATATATATTTGTTAATGAAAGTTCAAAAACTATTCCAATGATATTGCTGGTTTAGAATGGATATATCTCTGGAGCCCCTGAGCCAAATCACATGACAGTGGTGACAGTGGTGTAGCTAAGGGTTTGTACTATGTTTGTCTTTACCAAAGCTAAGTGCGATTCCCATAGATGATTGTGGGGCACTTCATGCCCCGATTTGGAGTTAGGCGTTGGAACGGTTTTTGGAGTCACTGTATAGGGACATACAGACACTGTTCCCTGATGAGCAAAAGAAATGGAGAGTAGCATGTCACAAAGAACTAGATATGCTTAAAGACAGACAAGGCTTCAAACTTGTAGATGCACTGAAAGACTGCAAAGTCATATTAAACTGCTGGGTTTGTGACATCAAACCTGATGGCCACAAACACACCCACCTTGTAGCAAAAGGCTTTTCCCAAGTCAAAGAAATCAATTTCGACAACATATTCTCCCCTATCATAAGGTTTGAGATAGTGTGGTTAATGCTTGCACTGGCCTCCCTTGCGAACTGGCATATAGAAGGATTAGACATCCA
>JBBPME010000428.1:0-17831 GCA_038090155.1 Rossbeevera pachydermis
TTGACTAAGATCCTAGTCATCATTTCAAAAGCTCGGAAACCCTTTCAATGACATGGTTGTTTTAAAATGGATCTATCTCAATGGTGTGTGAACCAAATCACATGATCCTGGAGGCAATGTCATAGCCAAGAGTATGTACTATTGATAACTCCACCAAAGCCAACCGAAATTCCCACAGTGCCTGGCAGTGTGCTCCACACATCACAGTTGAGGCAAACATTGAAAGGGTTTCCGAGGTCACTGTATATACCGGAATGCTTGTATCATAGTCTCTAGTTTAGAATCACTTTTTATCCTCGAAGAACGCTACTCTTCGTAGTGACTTGTGTGATCCTCTTAAGTTGATTCGAGACTGAACCTATCGAGTAACGCAACTCTTCGTCGCGACTCAACTCTCTTATAGGGAGAACCTTTGACCGTTCGTAACAAATAGCAAGAATTAGACGGAGAGATGCGAGATGAGCAACCGGTGTGTAAGTTTCATCATAGTCCACACCATACTGTTGCGTGAACCTGCAGGCAACCAGTCGTGCCTTGTACTTATTGATCTCCCCAGTAGCGGTCTGCTTGATCTTGAAGACCCACTTGCAGCTGACCACATTGGTCCCTTTTACTGGCCAGTCGACAACATCCCAGATGTGTGCTTCATCTAGGCTGGCTAACTCTTTAGCGATTACTTCCTTCCATCGTGGCCAATCTGGGCAGGTCCGTGCTTCCTCAACCGTATTCGGTTCTAACCCTTCAGCTGCGGCTCCTACATGCGCAAACACTTCCTCAGCGTCCTCAAAACACTCCTCCCAAACCACGTTTGCGTGCTTCCCAGGATCCTCTGGGGTAGAGTCAACAGGCTGAATCCCCGTTGGAAACAAAGTATGGTCCCGGCCATCGTGAGTACCAACACCATCCCTCAACATGGTGAGGTAAGGTGATTCCATGCGCAGCCAAGTGGATCGACGAACAACTGGTCCCCCTGGTGGATCAACCTTGAAGCCGAGTCCAAGATGACTAGGGGTCTCTGGTGCCGGTGCTGCTGCAGTAGTGGGTGTGGAAGGTTTGGGTTGAGATCTGGAGTCGAGACGAACGGTTGCTACCGGTGCATCGTCCCGTTTAAATGTAACATTCTGCTCAATGATAACAGCGCCATGGTCTGGCAAATAGATGCAATGAGCTGTTGAATCAGCATCAAACCCAATCCAGCGACCTTCCCAAGCACGGTCATCAAGCTTGGAACCGCTCCGATCTAGTACCCAACAAGTAGCGCCCCACACGGGCAATCCACTCAAGTCCGGTTTCTTCCCATACAGCACCTCGTAAGGCGTCTTCCCATCAAGTGCTCGCGTGGCTGACCTGTTCTTCACCCAGACCACATGTAAGAGCACTTCACCCCACAAAGCCTTGGGCAAACCACTAGCATGGAGGATGGTACGGACGCGCTCAACCAGCATACGATTCAGACGTTCGGCAACACCATTGTGTTCCAGCGTATCATGTGTGGTGAGTTTCCATTCAGTACCTTGGCTTCGCAAATGACCAGAAAAGTTGGTTGACAGGTATTCGCCACCACGGTCAGATCGCAGGCGTCGGATCATAGCTCCGTGCTGAGTCTGCAACCATGACTCAAAGTCCCGGTAAGCCGAAAATGTGTCAGACTTCACATGCATCAGGCTGACACGAGTGTAGCGTGTGTGGTCATTGGTGAAGGAGCTGTAAAAAGAACACTTTCCAGGCGTCTGAACAGGAGACGGGCCCCAAATGTTGGTATGGACTTCATCTCCAACGTGGGCACAGCGGTTTGGTTCACGAACAGACCCAATAGGCTTACGGACTGCCTTCCCATACTCGCAAGATTCACACTGCCCCATAGTGCTCCATTCCGGATCCAAACAGGTGCCAGTGACCATGCCCTTGGCAACCATGTCGCGAATGGTCACTGCCCAAATATGCGATAGTCGAGCATGCAGGTCCTCCAAGGTAAGCACCTCATCCTTCGCAGCAGCCGCAGTCATGGAATACACATTCTGTGTCTTGTATAATCCATTCAGGACGTTAACTTGTCCCAATAGATGCTGGTTCTGATCGAAAATCTGGCAAGTTGGTCCATCAAAGACAGCATGGCAACCGGCTTGAGCGAGGTGACTAATCGACACGAGTGTGACCTGCATGCAAGGAGCATAAAGCACATCCTTCAAGAGAACTGGAGTTCCCATTAGGCAGGTAAATTGGTAAGTCCCCCTTCCCAACAGCGTCGAAAGTACCATTGTCCACACCACGGATAGGCTTGGGCGGAATGGTCACTTACCTCCAGACATTAGACCTGGAAAGTTATCTCCCAAATCACAACTGATGATTTACCTTGGGAATGCAGGGGAAAATGAAAGAAATTATTTACTCATGACCCCTAAGAACACACTGCACCATAGTGCCCATGCTATCTTTGATGAGACTTTGTTCCCAAAGTGTAAAAGCAACCCTCATAAGCCTGTACCTACAGCCAATGATGATACTATATCTCAGGAAAATAACACTGATGATGATGATGATGATAATCAACCATCTCATAGGCATAACAGAAATGAAAGAAACTCTCTACAAGAGAAAGAGGCCCCTAGAGTGCCTACACCACCTCCAAGGACACCATCTCCACCTCCACAACCTAGATCACCACCACCACCTCCCTCTAAAGCTCCTCTCAGAAGATCTGAACGAAATAGGAGAGTCCCTAATAGACCTGGGAATGTATATGGTGAATCAAGGCATCCTGTGGACCAAGTAAAAGATGTAGAGAAACTGTCCAGTTGGAAAGATCTTACCAAACCCCACTCACCAGAAGTGAATGATAAAATTCCTGGTGCCATGCCACCCTCTCCATCTCCTTCAGAGGATGAAATTGAGAGCATGACTAAGGAAGGGGGAGTAGCATTGATAAATTATCTTTGCACAAAAGCTGTCCCAATGGACATAAAACAACCTCTCAACTATAGAGAATGGTCCTTTAAGGACATTTCCAAATTACCCTCAGCAGATCAGACTGAATGGAGAAAAGCATGCATCACTGAGTTAGACATGCTAAAAACTCGCCAAGTCTATGAAATAGTAGATAGACCCTCTCACAGAAAAGTGATAAGAAACAAATGGGTCTTTGATGTAAAATCAGATGGCAGAAAATGTGCCAGACTTGTAGCGAAAGGATTCTCTCAACAAGAAGGTCTAGACTTTGATCAGATCTTCAGTCCAGTTGTCAGATTCGAAACTGTTCGATGTATGCTAGCACTTGCAGCTCTCGAAAATTGGTACCTCACTGGATTAGATGTCAGATCTGCCTATCTATATGGCAAACTCACAGAAGAGATCTACATGGAATTTCCAGAAGGATTCACTCCATCAAACCTGCCTAACAAGGTACTCAGACTAAAATGTGCACTATATGGTCTGAAGCAAGCTGGACTTGCATGGTGGACTACTCTAAACGAATCCATGGAACTACTAGGCTTTAAAAGGCTGAAATCAGATGCCTGCCTATTTATCTTTAAGAAACAAAATCAACTTGTACTTGCCATCATATATGTTGATGATGCAATATTTGCTGGGCCCAATAAGCAAACAGTTGATAGACTAAAACACTCCTTCATGAAGAAATGGGAATGTAGAGATCTCGGGGAACCAAAGGAATTCCTCCGAATGAGAATAAAGAGAGAAGGATCAACTATAAAGATAGATCAAACAGAATACCTCTCTAAGGTGCTTGAACGCTGTAACATGCGCAATGCCAACCCAGCTCGCACACCACTACCCCAGGGTTATTACCCAGAGAGAAACACAGCCCCTGTCAACCAAGGATTACGGACGCGTTTCCAGACAGTTATAGGCTCTCTCATATACTTAATGATTGGCACTAGACCAGATATATCATATGCAGTTACACAACTGGCTAGACAATCTGCCAACCCAAGCCAGGAGCACTTAGATAAAGCTCTGTACATATGCAGATACCTCCTAGGGACGAAAGATTACACCCTGAATTATCAAGGGGAGTCAGGCAAAGGCATCATGGCCTGCACAGACTCAGATTGGGCATCAGACCCAACTACTCGTCACTCGCAAACAGGATTCTTCCTTAAATTGGCGAATGGAACATTCCTCTGGAACTCACACCTCCAGAAGAAGACTGCACTGTCTTCAACTGAAGCAGAATATATAGCGATGAGCGATTGCTCTCGTCAATGTGTGTGGATCAAACAGATGTTTGAAGAGCTTGGATACCCTCTCAAACCAATTCCAATCTGTGGTGACAATCAAGGATCTATATTCATGGCCAGTAATCCTGTCACAGAGAAAAGATCAAAGCATATAGCGATCTCATATCACTTTATCAGAGATTGCATAAAAGATAATCAAGTCAAGGTGTATTATATCGAAGGGACTGACAACCCTGCAGATATGTTCACAAAGAACCTCGGATATGTCAAATTCGAGCAACACCGTTCCCAAATGGGATTGACATTTTATTAGATGTACATATACACTATATACTCACATTACTTAAGTGAAAGTCACCTCTCACAAAGCAAGGGGGAGTGTTGAACGAATAGAATGTACAAGTGTACATATACCATATATAGATGGATTATATAAGAGTACAACTCAAGATTCATATGTACGAGATTAGATATACACATATATACATATCTCCCACATATTTAGGTAACATGTCATGTATATAACCTCTGGTCTCAGGATAGAAAACAGAGATGTTTCCTTGCCCTCTAAACCCTCGCATCAACCAGCCTACCAAGCTACCAATTGAGTAAGTACCAGCCCCTACTCTTATTCCTCTGTAGCCTCTGTCCAGGGATGCTCCAGTAGCTCCTGCTGACATGTGCTACAGTATCTAAAAGGTACCAAAGACCTAGGTTTGGTATATGCACGAAATAATGTAACTGGTGCATTTTACAGATATGTGGATGCAAGTTTTGCCTCCAATCATGATTATACATCGACGAGTGGCAACGTGTTTATTCTAAATGGGGCAGCGATCATGTGGACCTTGAAATGTGAATCGACGCCAATGTTGTCCACTGCTGAAGCTGAGTTCACCTCAATGGCACAGGCTACCAAAGAAATCATTTGGCTTCAAAACCTATATACGGAAATTGGTTTCTCGCCTGTGAGCGCCACTATTTTATATGGTGACAATCAGTCCGCGATTGCAATTGCAACCAATGCACAGTTTCACAAACGAGCTAAGTATTTTGACCTTAAAAATCTGCATATGTGCAAGCAGATTAAATTAGGTTGGATCACGCTTGTTTATTGTCCCACAGACAAGATGACAGCAGATGTCTTAACAAAGGCACTGCCATGTGCAAAGCACGTGATGCACTCAGACCGACTCGGCCTACGCTTGGCTTGAGGGGGAGTGTTGAGGTCTATTAGACCAAATAAGAACAAGCATCGCGTGACCGAATGATTAATCAGCCAAGCAAATGTCTCAGATAACAGCTCCAATAATAGGAGCACTCCTAGATTACTATGTAGTATGCCAAGTAGTATACTCGCTCATAAAAAGAGACAACCAACCATAGGGGACAGGAGGCAAGATACATCATATGCTCTGTCCCCGCCTCACTTCGTCTGAGCCGATTTTCCTCCGCCAATAAAGGCCGTAGCCTCTACAAACTCAAGTTGGATTCGAAATGGCGCAATGTTCATCCTGTATACAATGAATGCGTACTTATCCCATACGTTCCAGGTTCTTCCCCGTCACAACAAAAACCCCACCGCCTCCTCCCGACATCGTCGATGATCAACCCGAATACGAAATAGACCAGATTATCGACTCGCAGCTACGTCGCGGGAAGATCTACTACCTGGTACGATGGAAAGGATTCACTCGCGAACATGACGAATGGAAACCCATCTCGGAATTACAACACGCCAAGTCGTCTATCCTCGCCATTCATCGTCAAAATCCCGACGCAGTTCGTGGACCCACTATCAAGTTGCGCGTGCGCGAATTATGTACATGTTTCTCTTCTTCCGGACGAGGTACCGTGTTTGAACACCCTGATTTCCGTTCTTTTGCCAAGTCTCTTACTCGACTCCCTTCTCACCTTTTTGATATTCCTCCTGTCGACGCGGACGTCTCGACATAAGAAGGGGATAATGTAATGTTTCTTCTTTTTCTTTCTATCATTCACATTTCCATTGTAACTAATCACGCGTACTACTTTGTATATCACTTAGATCACCGTCTGTGTGGCCTCGTTACTTACACGTTCTCGACAGTATATATGCTCGTCCACTGTATTACGTAACTCTAGTAGGAATTCTCATTCATTCTCGCCCACATTGCGTGTGGTCTGAATCCTCGTTGAGTCGTTGCGAGTCAGCTCGTAACAAGGAGCTTAATCGCTCCGTCGAATGACAACCCGTATTCGTCAACGTTCTGGGTGTGCGTCTTCTATGATCTATGATCCTTCGGAGCCCTCGGAGTTTCGATCCGAGCAACTCGGTACTTGATGTCGAGAAAAATCCAGCGCTTCCTGGTGGTGATAGGCCAACGCTCTATCATATACATATTCCCAGTGGCCTTCTGTGGCTCTGGGTCTTCTCGGTGTCTGGTACTGTATATACTTATCTCTTTCTTGCTTTCGCAGGGCGTGTGGGTAACTGGGAACTTTGGAAGACGGGTACAATAGCTCGGCCATGTTATAATCATTGACCGGCTTCCAAGCTGTATGTATTCTTTTCCAGCTAAGAGAATCATTGAGTGGCTTTGGAAGCAACACCTCTTCGAAGATGAAGAACAACGTGTACATACCTCGGTCTCCAATTCCTTCCGAACTCTGTACTCCTCGTCTGCCTTGACGATGATATGGTACTCGTCCAAATCCTCTATGATGAAGGGGTCCCTCTCATTCATTGACAAAAGTATTTGTTTCACCGCGGAGTCACTGACGCCGTTGTAAGGGACAGCCCAAGAATCTAACACCACGTCTTCGATGCTCACCATGTGAGAAGGATACCTTGAAGGTCCCGAAGTGTTTGCCTTTTTCACTGAGCGAGAGTCGATGGTCCACGCACCTTTTATGGCTCTCATATCGTCGAGTAGCGGTAGAATTCCCGCGATGATGAGAAACCTTGATGGAGTTAGCAATCAACCAATGCCAATTAGGCTGTGGGCACGGCGGGTCCCATCCTTTCCATCGATTTCGCAGCGCCCCAACAAGACACCCTTGCGACTGCTTGACCGAGCTCTGTACGTTAGTTTGAACCTCAGTCGTTGCCTGCTCACTTGACACCCCTTTCAGGAGACACTCCGGTCCTGTCCACTACTAATACCAGTGCCAAGTTCCCCAGATCTGACGTCCTTAGTAGTCACAACTATGTCTGAACCATCCCCCGTCGAGCAGTCCAAACGGCTCGCCGCCTACACCGCGGTGGACAAACACATCCTCCCTCAGCACAAGGTATGCGGCATGACTCCAGTTCCAACCCTGCTCACATCCCCTAGATCATCGGGATAGGTTCAGGTATATAACATTTCCCGCCATCTCGCCAGCTTCCCTCACCCAACCACCTTCAGGTTCCACCGTGCCATATGTCGTCGAGCGCATCGTACAACAGGGGACCGAGCTGAACAAGGATCGCGTATTCATTCCCACCGGGTTTCAGTCGAAGGAGCTCATCATTTCTTCTCACCTTAACCTCGGTGATGTGGACCAGTTCCTAACGATCGATGTCACCATTGATGGCGCCGACGAGTCCGTCTTTTCCATTACCTCCCCCTTTTATCTGGCTTACGCATCCCGTAGAGTTGACCCTGGCTTGAACTGCATCAAAGGTGGAGGTGCCTGCCAATTGCGAGAAAAGGTCCTCGCAGAGGCTGCCAAAACGTGCGTACACATGAACTATTCCCATCCCGATGCCCTTCATCTCCGTGAAGTTTTATCGTGGTAGCCGACTACAGGAAAAATAGCGACTACCTCTGTAAGAACGTACGTCCGCTCTCGTCGAACATGATTGCTCCTCATCGACTGTGTTATGTATATAGTTCGTACAAGGCGTGCCCATCGAGGTCGTCCCCTTCGCGTATGCCAAGGTCTTGCAGAACTTGCGCGAGCTCCTCGGTTCGCCCAACGCGACGCTTCGCATGGCAAAAGCAAAGGCAGGGCCCGTCGTCACCGATAACGGCAACTTTGTCATCGATGCCCCGTTTTCGAGGGATTTGGTCAGGGATCCATCCGCGGTGAGTCGAGCTCGCGTTTTCCACCTCCCCTCTGATACGAAGGCGTCCTGGAAACAGCTGTTGTCAAAATTAAAGTTGCTTACGGGAGTCGTGGAAGTTGGTCTGTTCTGCAACGTTGCGCAAGCGGCATACTTTGGTAACCAGGTATTGTCTCTCCCTCTTATCTTGCTCGCTGCCACAAACAAGGTCCCATTATAGGACGGAAGTGTGACGGTAAAGCGGGCAGAGGGCTCCAAAGTTGTTGAAGGACGCATCGCTCCTTGATTAGCCCACTTCCGATTATGCAACGAATTTAGAGCAAAATGATCGGAAGATCGTCAATTTTAGACGCGTATTTGCATTCTCCTGTTAATCATGTACAGTTTGTAACTCACCAATGTCTGACTGATTTGAGACTCTAGTATGTTCGTCGCATAAGCTCCTCAAACCCGCACCTCAATGAAGACGAGCTCGGACTGCTGTTTACGTCGGAACTCTCTTCGATTGCTGTCTAATGTCTAGTAGTAGATGTACAAGTAGTACACACAATAATTCCCTCTAAATTCACGCATCATACTTGCTCAACACCTCCCCCTTCACCCGCTCCCTCGGACACTTTCTGCCAGTCCACATCTCGCACTGCGCGTACCCCTGCTCCAACAACACCTCCACGCCCCTCACCCTAGCCCACCCGCTCCGACCCTCGCACAACCTCAACAAAGGTGTCTCCGAAGGCTTGTACGCCATGTCCACCACCACGCCCGTCGCAGCCCCAAACAACGTCGGCGGCAAGTACACCCCGTTGTCCGCAGCCATCGTGGTCGTCGTCGCCTCGGCAGGAACCGTAGACACAATCACACACGGCGCAGCACCAAGCCACACTCCCAATTCATCGATCGCGCGCACCCTCGTCGTCCCATCAAACGTCCTCGCAATCTCCTCCGCCTTCTCCTTGGTCCGATTAAACACGTACACCTCTCCGACCCCCAACGTCTTCAGCGCATACACGGCCGCACGCGCGGTCCCGCCCGCTCCGATCACCAAACCCACCGCGTCCCTTCCCAAACCCAAACCCAAACCCTCTGCACGTCCCCGCACCGCAGCTGCGATCCCGAGATAGTCCGTGTTCTCGCCATACAATACCCTCCCGCCATCTTTCGGCACGATCGTGTTCACGGCCCCGATCGCCCGCGTGGCCTCCGACATGTCGTCCAAATACGCCATCACGTCCAGCTTGTACGGAATCGTCACGCTCGCACCGCCAAAGTCCTCCGCTCGAATCGCCTGCACGATCCGCGCGTCCGACATCGTCGGCGTCTCGAGCAGGCTGTACGTATATGGCAGCCCGAGCGTCTCGAATGCCGTGTTATGGAGCGTCGGGGACATCGAATGTCCGATCGGCGTTCCAAACAAGTAAAACTGCCGCGCAGGGAGTACACCGCACAGATGCTGTGCCCGGTGGATCTCCACAACCGAGAGTTGGCCAGGCGCCGCTTTGTTTGGGAGCAGAGGGTGTGTGACGGGGGTCAGGCATGTGTTGAGCACCCGCGAGAGCTGACCGGGCACGCCAATGTTGAGCGCGATGAGCGGCTTGGCCGTGTGACTGGCAGCAAAGGTCTGTAATGCCAGGTTGCTCGAAGGAGAGGTAGCTTTGGACACGAGCTTGACGATATCGCCGTATTGCGCGGCAACGCCGTACGTCGACACCATCCTCGGCGTGTCCCATCCGATCGCACCCGTCCAGTCATGGAACGAAGCAATGATTTGCGAAGAACCTTTGAGTCTTACGACCTCTTGCACGGAATGTGGCGACAGCGTCGTCTCGACATCGACGTATTCACATCCGAGACGCAGCCCGAGCTTGATGAGATCCGCGGCTTCCTTGTGCGCGTCGTCGGGGAAGGCACCGCCTTGTGTGATTGTGCGGACGGTAAAGATGATGGGGAGCGACGTGGCCCGTCGGAGCGTAGTCACCTGGCGTGACACGTACGCGTGCGATGGAACCAAATCGGTGGAACCCACCTCGCGCAAGAGATCGACACGCAGCTCGAGCGCGTCCACGCCCGTACTCAGCTCGGCCATGTTCGCCAACGCGGGCACGACGTCTGGATACGTCAGCGACAAAAAGTAGGACCGGACGCCCTGCGCGGCCTTGGCGACGTTGTACGCCAGGTTCGGCTTCAGCCCCGACACGTGCCCAAAGAACCTCGTCACGTCGGCCTCCACGCCGTCCTCGAGTCCAGCATAGTTTCCAAACTCGTACCCAGCGCACTGTGCGTACCACACTTCGCGGCGGGCAAAGACGTCCCGGATTTCCTCCCCGTACGCCGGGCGCCGGCCCTCTTGCTCGAGGTAGGCTTCAATGACGGACAGCTGGCGCTGCACCCAGACGATCTTACCGCCTTGTCTGGAATAGTCGACGAGGGCTTCCCGAGCGGCGGGGGACTCGACGACCCCTCCTCCAAGACTGATCACCCAGCCCTTGCTGTGCGTGTTCAAGAGGGAGCACAAGAGTTCGGTCTCGGTTGCACGGAAAGCGGGCCAGCCGTGCGTATGAACGTATTCCCGCACGGTGGGTGGATACAGCGACTCAAAGTGCGCGTCAAAGTCGAGGAAGGAGAGGGAGATCGCACGGGATGCGATCCCGCCGATGTGGGACTTTCCGGAGCCTCGCATACCGATGATGACGATCGATGGTGTCGTCGAAGGCGTGAGCGACTTGTATGGGCCAGACATGTCGTCCAGTGTAGGAAGTGGGCGGGCGTGAGGTATGTCGACGCCTTGTACTTGAATCCCGATCTACATGAGGTACGTGAGTGGATGAAATGCATGTACATGCGTGATGCTTGCCTTGTTCTCCAAGTCGTCCCACCAATTGGGCCACGTCTTTTCGACACACCGCTTTTCCTCGATGATCGTACCGTTCACGACGGTAGCAAGAACGGAAAACGCCATCGCGACACGGTGGTCGTCGTAACAATGAATCGAAGCGCCGTGCTGGAGCGTGTCGAGCGGACGTCCATAAATGATTATCCCGTCCTCAAACTCGTCCGTCTCGACCCCAAACTCGACTGTCACATTTCGTTCAGCCACACTTCGAGCGACGAGATGAATGTAAAAACGCACCCAGTTGATCGCGCATGGCCTTGATGCGATTGCATTCCTTGACACGCTGGTTCGCGATCCCGCGAATCCGCAACACGTTCTTTCCCACACCGCCTTGCCCGCCGAGTCCACCGTCCGTCGCGACAGCACCGACGACCGCCGCGGTCAAGAACGCGTCCGTCATCGGTTCCATATCCACCTCACCGATGGCCTTGAGTGTCCCGATCGGCGGACCTGTAACGGTGGTCTCCGTGGCGGTCTGCACGACGGTGCATCCCATGGGCTCGAGGACCTCTTTCGCGAAACGGGCGTCGCCCTGGAGGGACGACGATCCGATCGAGGCGAGCGTGCACGTTGTGCCGGTGATGGCAGCGACGGCGAGCGGGTACGTCGCGCTAGAAGCGTCCGATTCGATGGTGAAGACGCCCGATTCGGGGACGGTGTATACCCCGCGCGGGATCTTGTATACGTTAAGCGGTGCGCCTGTGGCGGGGTCGCGTTCGCGGGTGACATGGATGCCAAAGTCGCGCATGAGGTGGATGGTCATGTCGATGTAGAGCTGAGAGATGACGGCGTTGCCAGTGAGAACGAGGGTGGTGTCCTGCTGGGAGTAGGGAGCACAGAGGAGGATGGAGGACACGTATTGGGAAGAGATGGAGGCATCGAGGGAGAGGGTGCCACCTGGGAGACCGGTGGGGGCGATGGATAGGGGGAGACAGCCAGAGGTGCCGAGGTAGTTGATGTCTGCGGTGGCCTTTGTGAGTGCGGCGACAAGGGGCGCGATAGGGCGCTGCTTCATGCGGGCGTTGCCCGTGATGACAGTACGATCTGATGGGGACAGATTGGGAAGGGGTGATACCAAGGTACAGACGGTAGTGAGGAAGCGGGCGGCAGTACCAGCATTGGCGAGGTAGAGCTCTGTGCCAGGCGGAGGAAGAGAAAGTTTACCTCCCGAACCTGTGACGATGAGGGTTTCGCCATTGTCGGTCCATTCAAACGTAGCTGCCTGAGTAGAGGGTGAGCAGGAGGAAAACAGGAAAAGGGGCGACACACATTGAGTGCCTGCAAGGCTGCCATCATGACTTGGGTGTCATCTGAATGGAGAAGATTCTTCAGCTTGACGGTGCCGTTTGAGAGAGCTGCGAGGACGAGTGCCCGATTGGAGAGTGATTTCGAGCCCGGTGTGTTGAGGGTGACGTGTGGAAGGCCGGTCTTGGCATTCGAGATGGGCACGGGGGTAGCGATTGGTGGGGAAGGGAGGAGTTGTGGAGGCAACGGGCCCTTTTCTGCGGCCCCTGGAAGCTCCCTCAGAGGAGCAGGGAGTGCCGGTTTGAGATAAGTGGTTGGGGTGCCACTGATGACGGTGACGCCGTCTGAGAGGACCAATCTGATTTCATCGTCGGGTATGCCGGTTGCTCTAAGTTCGTAGGTCTTTCCGATGCGCGAGAGAAGGACGACTTTCTTGACCTTGGAAGTGGTATTCTTTTTGTCGATGGCCATGCGATCGAGAAGGCCATCGATGGTCATTTGGGGCGCGGAGGCAGCGCGTGCGAGGGCCTGGGCGCGAAGAACGAGGGGATGTAAGAAGGAAGTAGGGAGGCCATAGGACTCGATGCAGCGACGGAGTCTTCCGACGCCAACCTGACCGAGGCCAGTTTCATTTCCGCGACCACGAGCGATCTCTGCCTCGAGGACCATACCGATGGCGACACACTCGCCATGGAGGAGGTAGGGGGTGAGGAAAGCCTCGATGGCATGACCGATGGTGTGACCAAAGTTGACGAGATTGCGGAGGTGGGCTTCCTTTGGATCGTGGGAAACGATGGTAGCCTTTGTGTTCGCGGAGGAGATGATGAGGGTGAGGAGAGGATGGGAGGCCAGATGGTCGAGGGACTGTGCGTGTATGTCGCCAAGGGAGTCGAGGAGGGTCGCGGAGGAGGATTCGAGGAGGGCGAACGCGTCCTCGTCCCAGATGGCAGCTGTCTGTGGGGCGATGAAGGGGCAGTGTATGGAGTGGGGGAGAGACGGACCTTGATAATCTCTGCGAGACCGTTTGCGAGCTCGCGCTTCGGGAGGGAAGCGAGGAAGGCGACATCGATGAAGACGTAATCTGGCTGCCAGAACGCGCCGACGAGGTTCTTTCCGAGGGGAGTATCGATGGCGGTCTTCCCGCCGATGGCTGAATCGACCATGGCGAGGAGTGAGGTAGGGATCTGTACGACGGGTACGCCGCGCATGCTGGTGGGAGAGTGAGTCAAGAGATAAGGATGATCTGAGGACGCACAAGGTGGCCGCGACGAAGCCGACGAGGTCGCCTATGACGCCTCCCCCGAGGGCGATGAGGACGGTGCTGCGAGTGCACTTTTGGGAGAGCAAAAAGTCCTCGATGGCAGCCTTTCCTGAGCGAGACTTTGTTGTCTCGCCCGGTGGGATGACATGGGTGATGAAGCGAGGTGCGGAAGCGAACGCGCGTTGGAAGGCGTCGAGGTAGAGCGGTGCGATGTTGGTGTCTGTGACGAGGACATAGGTCGTCGCTGGGAGTGAGGAGAGAAGGGTCTGTGCGATGTGGTCGTGCAAGTGAAATCCACAGTGAATGGATTCTCTGCCGAGGATGGAGATCTTGCGAACGGACATCTTTGGAGAATAGAAGAAATCCCATTCAGTATATATAGGAATCTAAATCTGAACCTCATTAATCATGTTCGCTCGTCGTCTCGTTCAGCGTGCTCGCTTCGTTCGTGGTCTCTCCACTCAACCCACTCGCTGGCGTGGCTTTCTTCAGGTCGTCGGTCGCACCACTCTCCTCTCCGTCGTCGCAGGTAATTAAACTACCTCTTTTTCTGCCCGTTCTCATTCCCTCAGCTACGGGCACGCTCCTCTACATCTCCCACAAGGAACGTAATCCCGGTCCACAGCTCCCATTCGACCCCGAGAAAAAGACTCTCGTCGTCCTCGGCAGTGGCTGGGGTGCGACAAGCCTTCTCAAGCATCTCGACACTCGCGATTATAACACCGTTCGCATGTATTCGCTATTTTTCTTCTTTTTTTCTCACCGCGCGCGTAGATCGTCATCAGTCCAAAGAACTTCTTCCTCTTCACTCCTCTCCTCCCGTCCGTCGCAGTCGGCACCCTCGGCGCTCGTTCTATCCTACAGCGTATGTCTTGTCCCTCTGAATAGCCACACAGCTCATACCTCACTCAGCCACTCGTTTCCTCACCCGTCACAAGGCCAGGGAAGTCGCCGTCATCGAGGCTGAGGCAACAGACGTCGATGTATGCGCGCTTTTTTCTTCTTTACCTCTCTCTCATCCCTCTTCAGCCTCTAAACCAGACCGTCACCTTCACCGATTCATCCCCCCTCCGTCCCCTCGAGCCCACTAGCACAATTCACTATGACTACCTCATATATGCTGTCGGCGCAGAAACTCAGACATTCAACATCCCCGGTGTAAAAGAGAACGCCTGTTTCATGAAGGAAATCTCTGACGCGGAACAGGTCCTCTTTCCACGCATATACTCTCCCCACCACTCACACAATCTCAGATGCAAAGACGCTTCTTGGACTGCGTCGAAACAGCTGCATTCCCTGGCACTTCAGAGGAGGAAAAACGCCGCTTGTTGCACATGGTCGTCGTCGGCGGTGGTCCTACCGGCATCGAAGTCGCAGGGGAATTACACGACTTCCTCGAGGTCCGTCATCTCCTCCTTCATTTCCTCGTCCTTGCTCACCCATCACAGGAAGACCTCAAGAACTGGTACCCTGAACTTCACCCCTACATGCGTCTCACCCTCGTCGAGGCCCTCCCTAACGTTCTTCCCTCCTTCAGCAAAGAGCTCATCACCTACACCGAAAAGACCTTCAAGGAGAGCAAGATCGATATCCTGACCGCGACAATGGTCAAAGGTGTTACTCCTACTTCCGTTACCCTCAAGCCCAAAGACGCACCCGAACAGCAAGTCGACTGTGGCCTCGTCGTGTGGGCAGCTGGAAATACCAGCCGTCCTGTTACAAGGAGTCTCATGGCCAAACTCTCCAGCGATCAGACCAACAAGAGGGGCATTCTAGTCGACGGCACGTCATCTTCCTTCCTCTCACAACCCATCACTAACCATT
This sequence comes from Rossbeevera pachydermis, assembly GCA_038090155.1. Classification (NCBI taxonomy): domain Eukaryota; kingdom Fungi; phylum Basidiomycota; class Agaricomycetes; order Boletales; family Boletaceae; genus Leccinum; species Leccinum pachyderme. The sequence goes on from JBBPME010000428.1 coordinate 15,447, forward strand.
CCCTTAGACCACCTCAGAATGGCCGGCGCACCCTCCGTATTTGCTGTCGGCGACTGTACCTCAACTTCCTATGCCCCAACAGCTCAAGTTGCATCCCAGCAAGGCGCTTATCTTGCGCGTGTCCTTGGTTTAATGGCGAAACAAGATGCTCTCCAAGATCAGATCAACACCCTCTCTTCTGCGGAGCAACTCGACGATGACACCACCAAGCGTATCGAGAAACTCAGAAAGAAGATCAACAAGATACGTTTGAACCCATTCGACTACAGTCATCAAGGTTCCCTTGCGTCCGTTTCAGTCGCATTCCGTCTCGCATATACTGATAATTTCGCAGTTACATTGGCTCTGACAAGGCTATCGCCGATTTACCTATATTCGGTCGAGAAGTGCGTCGCACACCATCACATTCGATCATCGTTTCTGAACTTCGTTACAGTGGACAAGCGGAGGGGTTGCTACGTACCTCTTCTGGCGAAGTGCCTATCTGAGCAACCTCTTCTCCCTCCGAAACCGAGCATTGGTCGCCGGTGATTGGCTTCGAGTAAAATTGTTCGGCAGGTGAGTGGCGCGATGCATCCTACGATTCAGTGGTATCGGTGAATGCGACCCGGTCCCTTGGATAACGGAGTCCGTATAGTCGCCGACGCTGATTGAGCGTATCACGGCGCCAAGTCTTCCCCGATAATCCCATTTATTCTTTCATCGATTGTGCGATGCTAACACCAGGAACGCTTACAGGGACGTCAGCCGTGACTGAGGCCTGAGGGAGGATTCGCGCCCCCGTGCGATGTGCTATCGGGCAATATAGATTTACCATGTGGTCGGGTCATAATATCCGTGTTTATGTTTGCTTTTAGACATAGACGTACATACTACCATATGGCACACACGGACTTGTCGAGTTGACTATAATAGAATCCATGCTTATCTAGCGACCTTGCGGTGAATTAGAGCGTCGCCAGTTCACACAGCATCTTCGGTACGAACGGATACCGGACACTGCTACAGTGATCCAGTTCCTATGGAATTTCAGACAACGGCCGTATCGACTCCTTCAATTCCCGTAAAGCGATGAGTGAGTACACAGGTTGAGGAACGTGGATCCTCCGACTCGCGTGTGTGGTTCCGATGGAATGATCAAATTGTCATCAAGTCTTACTTGGATAGATCCTCTTCCGTGCGAGCAGGGGTGACGAGGAGAAAACCGAGAGACGGGATAACGGGTGGATCGAGCAGGACTGAATCGATACAACGTTTGCATGTTCCGAATCAGAATGAATCATGATCAAAGGAATATTTTGCGACATATATTTTGCGTCTTCAAAGTATCATGGCCATCGAATCAGATTTGGTCACTGGGAGCAACAATTGAACCAGCTTCCCCAAAAGCGATTTCCCATGGTATCGCTGTCGCATCTTGTCTCGCATGCTCGCATTTGTAAGTTTCTGTTCTTGGGGGTGTAGAAAACTCTAGTAGAAGTCACTATATTGAAATGTAGTACAGTACCTGTAGAAAGCTCTAGTACCCTGGGCGTCTGAGCTGACTTATTAAAAGAACAAGACTACTGTTCCTATTTATCGATCCTGGTAAACCTTGGACCTCCCAGCAGCGATGCCAGAGTGTACAGGGCAATGGACGAACAACATTCACTTCATCCCCATCCTACAGCGTGCACCGGTGCTGGCCTTGGACGGTCACAAGAAGCCCACCAGTGAGGACAAGGATCCAGAGGCACGGGTAGTACAATCCACTAGCCAGTCCATATCACAACGCGTCTTCGCGTCGCTTCATCTTCCACGATCAGGTGCAAGCCCGAGTCAATTGCGCTGTAGCGGCGAAGGGCAAGTCATCATGCACAGCCATGTCCAGATTAGGAAGGTGGACGAACAGGACGCGCACTCTTGTTTGGATTCCGCACGTTCGAGTTCTCTGCAGGCGGCCTTTGATGAATCGCCGCGTGGTGTTGTCTCGGAGTCCCGGCAAGGGAATCTTGGAAAGGGAAAACTTGTCTGTGACGACACTATGACCACAACGCCGGACCAGCAGGATCGCGAGCGTGGCGTGGCCGACATCCCTATCCCGGCTTCGCTCCAGCAGGGCGTAACAATGACCAAGGTCTCTGCAAGGAAACAAAAAAGCTACTTGTTCAAGCTCGATGCAGATCAGGGCCAAATCATCTGGGAATCCAAGAAACTGAAAATCAGTGCGTTCGTTTTCTTTGTCTCCCTAGTTTGTTTTTTTCCCCCAAGCCTATATGCATATTTTATTTCCGCCTCATCAGTACCCATCGAGAACATCAAAGAACTTAGGTCTGGCACCGACGCAAGATATTACCGCCAACAATTCCAGCTTGCACTCGAATACGAGGATCGATGGATAACGAT
>JBBPME010000429.1:0-17821 GCA_038090155.1 Rossbeevera pachydermis
TCCCACCCGCAAACACCAACGCATCTACCTTTCCCCGAAGAGACACCTGATACGCGCCAACATAATGCAATACACGATCGAGCATGACGTGAAACGCAAGCGAGTAAGGATTCTCTATTGCCTCGGACGGTGGATTGAAAAGATCGGCCTGCTTGGTAATTTCCCCAAAGTCGGTCGTTCCAGTCAATGCTTTCCAGCCCGCTTCGCTATTGAGGATTTTCTCTGCCTGAACCTTGCCGTGAGTGCAAAACAAAATAATGAAGAACGAAGAGCAGACTCTTGTAATGTGGATTTCTTTGGTCGACACAGAGCCGTAACTTAACCGACTTGAAGGCTCGCTTGTGTAATGGAAGATGAGGCTAGGATCGACATCTCCTGCTCTCGTAGCCCCGGGCATCCCGCTCAGGGGTGTGAGGCCCATGGACGTGTCGATGGACTTTCCACCCTGGATTGCGCAGGCGGACGCTCCAGATCCAAGGTGTAACGCGATGATATTCAGTTCGTCTTTGTTCTGAAGAATCAGAAGGTGAGCGCTTGAGCATTTTAAGGAAAACGGTGTACCTTGCACAAATGGCTGGCGACCGCGCGACTGATGAACGCATCTGAACGACTAGCTGTGAGCACACGCGAATTCGCTAATCAGGGGTAAATACTTTCAGCTCGATCCGTGGAAGCCGTACTTCCTGAGCCCACGTTCTTGCGCAATCTTCTGATCGATTGCATAGGTCGAAACGTGGGGAGGAAGGTTCTTGTGAAACGCAGTGTCGAAAAAAGCGATCGAAAGCGCGTGTGGTAACGCTGTCAAGCATACCCCTATAACAGATAACGCAGCAGCATTATGCCTATTCAAAAGACGCTTTAGTCAAGACGATGCATTTCAAGAGCATTGAAAGTCACTTACAATGGAGCCAGGTCTGAGAGTGTCTCAATGTGATGGTAGGACTGCTCCGAGACGACCGTGGGCTTTGTGAAATCCCCTCCGTGGACGACACGGTGACATATATGCTTGACTTGTAGGAGGTCGATGCTCACGTCCTCCTTGAGATAATGCAGAAAGTAAAGGAACGCAGATTCGTGGTCGTGAATTGAGGGATCTGATACGCCCAGGTGCCCAGCCGCTTGACATGAATTGACAAGCTGAAACGAGACCTTGGTCGGAGGCGAAGAGATGGAGGAGATGGTAAATGTAAAAAGAAGGCAGGGTGTATTTAGATCTTCGGGAACCCTCTCATATAGTGAGATCTTGAGAGAAGAGGATCCCGCATTTATGGCAAGTATCAGAGACATTTCAGTGGCAGTAGTAGTTCGATAAAATCCCCTAACTCGTGACTAAGCAATCTACAATGCAACATTAGTATGGCTGCACCCAGATCAAAACTGTAGTGTACATCGGAATAACGACTCTTCCATAGACGAGATCATCACCGCGTGTTGGGAGTAAAAGAAGGACGACTCGGACGAAATCAGAACTATGCACTCGGAAGGAAATTGCTTAGAAAGTCGACTTCAAACGCCTGCATCCACCCGCGAAACTAAGGACGCAATGTCGGATCCCCGCCTTTCAAACCATCTGCTGATCGAACAGCCGGCAGATCAGGCAACCGCTGTCGAGAAGAAATTCAGCACAGCGCCCGTCCACAACGAAGCATGCCGAAATGAATCAGGGTCATACGACTGTGAGACAGGATGTTTTTCGGCTCGTACAGCATCGATGATGTTCATGAAATACGGAGATACCGTCACTGAATGGGTGCTAGTACTCCGACACGGGAACACAAAAGAACGTCCCTCCTCGCGTCCGGTGATCGTGCGCTGCCCTCCGTGACGAACTAAAGCGGATTCGGTAGAGGAGAAGCCAGCGGCATTTCCGAGAACAATGGAGAGTTTTGACTGCGAATCCGTAAGTAGCAGGTATGGCCCAGCAACCGCTATATCGATCACACTCTGATCTGAAGGTGTTGTGGCGGTTCCGCTACGACACCATGACCGGTGCATTGCGGATATCGAAGATTAACGGCGCTTCGAATCTCCTTTTCCCCCGAAACAAGGTCTTCTACTGATCACGGAATTGGTCATTCCGTATGACCATGACAGACGGCTTGCGAGAGGTGGTCACTCCACCATGTGACTTCTTTGTACAATGGAATGCCCTCCCCTTCCAAGTCCGAACATGTTGGTCGTTCGGGTCAAGAGGACCCACAGCACACAAAATTCAGTTATGTAAGTACCACCGAATAGTACGACCGAGGAGAGCGCAATCTATTGCAATCACCCCGCCGCCATCGCGGCAGCCGGTCAGCATGGAGATTCGAACTAACTTGTGCCGAGAAATCTAGTCGAGGTTTGAAGAAAACAGGCCTCGCTGGCGCTTAGATTAAGTAACTGAGACGATGCCAGATCTGGTCGGTCGTGCGGCGCTGATATGCGTATCGGATGCAAGAGTGTCGCGGCAAGTTCCTAGGCCAAAACTGCCGGGATCATGTCCAGGTTCTCCCAAGCGAAGTCTGATCAGTAGCTGCACGAAAAAGGGAAAGAATGGCTGGCTCGAAGGGTACTAGCTCGAAAAGACCCGGCCGTTTCGCAGGGCGGGCCGTCGGCCCCGGGTTGCATCAGCAGCAACGTAACGGCTGCCCGCTGTCACGCTCACGCCCACTGCTTCAAAGTACTCACTCAGACGACTTCACAGGTGACCAACAATCTCCTTGGCGGAGGGAGATCAGCCGTGCACCGAAAATTTTAACGGTGAGAGCGGAGAACTCAAGTGACAGATCACGACAAGGCGTTGGGAAACACGATCTCGGCCGCATCATCTATCTCGAACGCGCGACCGCTTCTATCTTGGTTTCTTACGGTCTGGATGTCGACAGATAGCACCGAGGGAACCGTTTCATGCTGATATTCTTACGCCCGGCACCGGGCACCCGGTGTTACATTGATCGCTGTCTTGGTTTGCATTCCTAATCCGAGGCAGTCTGACGTTGTCTTTCTGCAGTTATATGCACTTCTCAGCCCCATTGCTTCCCCCATCCCCCGCGACGCTCAACCTCCCTATCGTTCATTACATGCGTTTCAACAATGCGGTGATCGATCGTCAGCTCTCGGTGTACCTGAACGCGACCCTGATTCATCCATTGGTGCATGAGTTCATTCGAGGTCGATGGTTCAGGGGCATCTACTGGGAGATCTGCTTTCGAATCTACATCCTCCCAAATAACCACGACAGGGACGGATAGAAGCGGAATCGAATTGACTAATCACTAGCTTCCCAAATCACGGAAATACTTCGACGACTATCGCACCAGAGAACTACAAATCGATAGACCTGGGGTTATCTACAACAAAACTCTCACTTGTGATGGATCAAACCTGTGCCGCATCAGTCACTCTATGTCATTCGGTGATCTAGCCGGTTGATCCTGAGTACCCCAAATCAGACAAATATATATTCGGGGGAACTTTCCCAGCATGCATACTCATGGTGCAAAATTAGAATGGCGATAATCACGCTGCCATGCGTTCAGGGAACCTACTAAAAGGACATAGCTTCCATCAAAACACATCATTAAAAAAAGGGAGGTACAAAACAAATACTCAGATGCTATACACTAGTCCACTGTGAGCTGGAAACTGCCGGAATTCTTGCGCCATCATCTGCTAGAAGCCCGTGGAGATAAGACTACTGGTAGCTCTCCCTTTGTCGCAACAAAATAGTCCTTGAGATCACGATCCCAGGATTCGGGGTCGTATCCATCAGCAAATCGGAAATCCAAGCGCTGCATCATCATACAGACAACCGTGCGCATCTCTTGATACGCCAGATTTTTTCCAACGCAGTTCGCGGGCCCAAACGAGAATGGAATGAAAGCCGCCGTATTGTGCCTAAAAGGAGTCTTGTCCGGGTCGTTCGAGTCCGGGTATCCCATCGTCCTTCTCTCGTCAGCGGATAGCCATCGCTCCGGCCAGAAAGCGTCGGGAATTGGGGAGAAGTTACGAGGATCTCGATGGAGAGAGTATAAGTGGACGAATGCACTTGTTCCCTCTGGCACCAAACTAGTAGTCCAGGAATGAGAAGCAAAGGCGAGAAACAAGGCTTGATGACCTACCAAGGGCCCACTAACTTCCCGCCACTACTTCTTGTTGCTCCACGCTGGCTTCCACTGAGAACGGGTGGGAATAATCGGAGGGTCTCATTACTGATACAGTATCAGGTTAACTCTGCTTAGTGTTCAAAATGGAAAAAAAGCTCACATTACGGCATGGAGATAGTTCATCTGAGGGTGGTGTGCAGTGGATAAGGCATCTTCCTCAGGAGGATAATAGCGATCAACTTCCGCTTGGAGTCGGCGGTAAGCAGTGGGGTGATTCAATAGAGCCCAAAACAGGCTGCTTAGTATCGTCGCGGTGGTGTCTGACCCTGCAACTATAGCGAGAACACCGTCCGAAGCAACCTCCGCAAACGTAGGAGGGGAGCGCTCAACACCCGCTTCATCGATCTGAGATATCAGGGGCACATTTAGTCTGGCGCTTAAAGTGCACATTACCAGCCACTCACTAAGTAGTGGAACAGATCCTTGGATTGAGAACCTTGGGATCTTCTCAGTAATGCGCGCTCCTGACAGAAGGACCGGAATTTCTTCAGGTCTTCGCCGATCCCAGGGAGTTTTACATAGTATTTCCCTAACCAGGGCACATGTGTCAGGATCAAAGCGAGGCTAGAAATCCAATACGTTCGTCAATCGAATCGATCACCGGTCGGCGTACGTACGGCAATCCACTCTCTAGGAGACGCCAGGTATTATCCTTATCACCGTCGCGCAACATGTTCGAGCCTCCCCCAAATCTATATGAAACACGTTGAGACGGGACAATTCTCGCGGACAGGAGCAACTTACGCCATATCACTCATAAAATCGAACCTACGATCGTCTTTTTAGGTTACAATATGGAAAGAGAGGTGAGAAATCTCACGTAAAGTGACTAATCCACTCCGTAAGGTTGACAGGTTGCTGTTGCTTCTCGAGCGCAGTCACAAGCTCTTGCACTCTCTTCCCAAGAATTTCTTCGTAACCTTTCAGCGCTGCCGAACTGAAGCCTCTGGTCCACGGACGACGCCGGCGCGCGTGCTCCGCAGGATCCCGCAACGATATTAGTGCTCTAATAGTGGTCTGCTCGGCCATACGGCCATCCCAATCTACAGGAATTCAGCTCAAGCATTCTGCAAGACGACTCCAGACAACGCACGTGGTCCTTTAGGAAGGCCAAGGGGCCCCATAAGAGAAGAAATCGCCTCCGCATTGCAAAATGATAGTTCATTGGGACCTAGCGTTGGCATGGTCAGACACGGCGAAAGCGCTGCAGAGAATAAACTTTACCGATTCTTACGACGTCGCCGTATCTTTTATGTAGAGCATAGTAATATTTGTGTTGCTTGCCGTTTCTGGATACCCATGCCATCCAGAATTTCGAAATGCGACACGGGATAGGACCGGGATACTTGGCGAGGGGATGGAAGGGCGAAAGCCGATATGCCACTATAGAGACGAGGATGGTGGAATAATAAAGCATATAAGTGCAAGTTGCGGCGCTCATGACGGAATGGAAGCTAGACGAGAGCATGCTGGCTAAGACGGCGGGGGCGACCACGAGGAGGGTAAAATGAGAGAGCAGGTTGCGTGGCTCATAGCGATTGAACACTAGATGGCAGGCCTGGAAGACTTGTCAGGGGAAGGGACACGGGAGTGAAGGGAAGGGCTCACAAGACCAGCTGCCACGACGAGCAAAAGGGTGTCTTGAGTGAAAGGTTGATACATGGGCTGTCTGTCGGGATGATGGGAATGGAAACGACGTGATGGAGTCGTTATAAACCCTACCGTACAAGACGCTCACGGATTCGGAAGTCGGAAGGCAAAGCAGGATCGACTTTCCGACAATCTAGCACCGTGAAGTGGCCAGGGACCGGAAAGGGAAGTTTTTGACTCATGAATAAGTCCAGGGAGGAGGGGAGATCTGTGGATAGAGATCGGACGGTCCATGACATCGGATATAGAAGCGGGTGTCCACACAAGGTATTGTGTGTTTTGGAAGATGGGGCATCGAGTGCGGAGCGACCGCCTTGAGCGCCATAGCAAAGAAAATATCGGTTAAATTGGACAGTATTAGGCAAGCGAAGCCGCGGTGACGGTAACACAAGTGCCGAGCAAAAATGTAAACTTGACCTGAGTGATGTCCGTGGACTTAAGTTAATGGACAGGAGAGGAAGGACCTCGTGTGCATGTGGCACCGAAAGCGGTGTCGGAACAACAGCAACGGCTGTGGATCACTCGTATGGCGAAGTATGCGAGGTCAGAGGACATCAGGATAGTAAGATGGTGGCTGATCGCGGCCAAGGACGTGCTAGGGAGTGGACCGTGCTCCACATTTCAGTATACGATACTTTCCAAAATAGGACATGCCTTTTGGGGCTGACAGGGACATGCCGTACCGCGGCAATGGGCCTTATTACTCAACACACATACTAATTGCTAACCATTGTTGTAATTCACCCTGAGACTCCCTCCCATTTAAATTTCCCAATAAACAAATTACAAGGGTCAAAAGGGGCCTCCGCACCCTTCCAGATCAGTTTTTGTTCCACCTTCTGAGCTACTCTGGACGGCCGGATACAGGTTGAGAATATTGCCTTACTCGCGATCCCGGTAACCTGGATGCATGTCAGCATCATATCATATAATTTCTGGGACAACAGGATGAGCGCAAAATATCGCCACAATTGGCTTTATTTATGTACCCAATCTTCGGATGATGCATGCCGAGGGGCCTACCTTTCAAATCACCGTCACTCCTGTGGTAATGTTTCCGCAGGCAAGCGAAAAGCCCATGGCAACTCACAGGTATGTAACCGATAAGGACAGCTCAAAGGCCCCACCACAGGTTTCGGGCCCGATAGTCAATTTTTAAAATTTCACAGGTAATCCTGTCAGTACAATACTTATGATACCTGTGAACAAAAGAGTCACCGGGTATCAGGTTGGCAAATCCACCGACAACCAAAAACATACTTATTCTAATATGTGCACCTGTGCAAAGCGACCTCTATAATCGGCCTTGTGGTATCGCCGAGGGCTTTGACAAATCAATGCCCTCACATTAACAGAAGACGGGCCCCAGGTCGTAAACGTACAAAAGCCTAGACTTGAATCAGTCTCGAACGGACCAGCTGATCACTTTTTACGCTAAAAAAGCTGGCGACCATTACACATGAACGCCGGCATGATACGATGTGAACTCACACGGAAACTTTTGTGACTAGAGACTCATAATAACCTTGTTCGACACGTTCTACCTTTAACGGTCACGTCCACCGATACGAGATATGAGGTTGGGCGTAAGAGGCTAGGCCACCTCATTTTTGAATTAAAAATCACCAAGTACGGTGAGCATATGTAGACCATGCTGAGTCTCACAAGAAGTCCGATCGATGGCTATGATCGCCGCGACACTGCATCTGCGATATCTCACAGCTCTTTGAACCTTGGTATTACATCAACCTGAGGGCAATGGCTGGAATGGATGATCAGTGGGAAACATGGCAACGCTCATCTCACGACATGATACAAACTAAAACGGAACAAGATGCTTACCCCGAAGTACGACCGAAGAATAGAGACCAATGTACATAGCCCCTGTGAAACAGAGAACCTATTGAACGTCCGGAGGCGCACAAGTCTTGAAGCGGATTTGTGGCTGAGGTGGTGATGGACATGGCAACTTCCGGTATGTCAGCACACAACGTTTCAAACTATCGAGGGCCCGCGGAGGAATGTAAAGTTTACTCTTCCGTTCCTCATCGCTTGTCGAATTATGACTGCCGGATATTGTCCGTAATGATTTTTAGGTCAGCAATTGAGGCAGAGTGGATCGGAGAGCTTAGATCCCGCATGGTGCCATCAGATAGTTACCCCCAAGGGTATAGTGCGAACCTTGAAGGCGGAATTGCGTATGGTGGCACAAGTGGGGTACGGCGTTTGGCATTAAGAGTGGCGACGCGAGTGGGCTGGTCACGAACCCTAAATTAACGGATATGGTTAAAAGCACGAAAGTATTTCCCGATTAACATGACCTCGTGTTCGAGAGATCTGGTCGGGAAGCCAGGGTGTGGGGAACCAATTCGCATACCCGTTGTAATCAGCCACTGTGGCTGCGTCGGAGCGAACAGTATGGATACGGGGAAATGTGGGAAGGCGGAACGAAGGAAGGAAATGATGCAACAGGCGCTGAGCGTTGACGGGTACCAGTGGTGCCCAAAAAACGGAACTGCAAAGCTCAGTCAGCGCCGCCGAGGTCGGAAACGCGGATGGGCGTTCGACTCCGGGCTCCATTCCAGAGAGACTGTACAACTCCGCGGGATGATCTCGGTGACGCTCGTCATCCGTGCGCTCGAGACAACCGTCGTCGTCGTTCGTCGTTCGTCGTTCGTCGCCGCCCGCACTGCAATAATTGCGTTATTATGTCATCCTTACCTGCCCCACGCCTTCTCACGCCTTCGTGCCTTCCTACTAATATGTCCACTTCCATTACCGCCCGCCTCCTCCGCCTTCACAATTCACTCCAGCGCATCCCCGTCCGCGCATTCCGTTCCCCAATCGCCGTCTTCAATGCACCCAATCCTTTAGCATCCCCACCTCCCACCGCCAATTCCGTGTACCAAAAGCAGGATGACAGCTCCTCAGAGCCACACGTCTCTTCCTCAGGAACGCGCACCTATGTTGTCTCCGAACCAGACCCATCCAACACCCCTTACCAAGTTCCGTCCGGCGCGTATCCCACCTCGACTCCCTATGTGATCACCCACAAAGAGACTAGCGTCGGCGGGAGCGCGGCAGTAAGTTCTGAACCCTGCGGTTCCTAGAGAGGGCCGCACTCATAGTAGGATCGGTGCAGCCGACAGTAACTAGCTTGTCATCCATCAAGCTGGGAAGGCCGGAAAAATAGCTCTGGTACCCCCACTTACCCAGAGACTTTCCCCACGGTCCGTTTTCGTTAAGCTGTCGTGATTTGAGTCAAGTGTATGATTAGACAGTCCCGTAAGACGCATAATTACTTTTCGCTATCACATTGTGTTGTCTCTATCGTCTTCGCTCTCCTACCTTTGTCCTTTTTGTCATATGCTTTTCTTGGCGGGCCTTATCATGATAAAATCACCCATGACGTGCCGTGACCTCGGCGAACAAACAGAATAAAAATGCGATTATCTTTCGGGTGGTATGCAGGCCATCGCACCATCCTGTCGTACCTCGAAAGCAGAATAAAGTAAAGACATACGCAATACAGAAGCACCATGAATCGGATATAGACAGGGAGCCAGTTCCATCTTCCCACGTGGTCATCGGAAAATGGAGTCGAGATGTTGTGGCACGTAACGACTGTTAAGGATAGGGGGTATAGGCTGAGAATATCGTCGGCCTGTGAAAGAACGACATGTTTCCGTAGTCGAGGTCAGCAAGCTAGATAAGCATGTAGAATAGCAATAGGTAGATCGTGCGCTTGTCGGCGATTTCGTGCTTTTCGTGTACCTGTTTGGTTAGCAGGCACACCATGTTATACAGACAAAGACCCTTACCAGTGTCCCAAAGTGCGGCCAGCGCATCCCAACCAACAGATCGATCAACTCATGACGATTATGCCCTGCAGCAGAATAAACTAGAAAAGAAGCCTCTTCTCTTCGGGTGTCGGTCATCTTCCAATTCATCGACCCCACGTGTCTGGCTGTCAAACACCGCCATTCGTGCATTTGCACCATCGCGAGCCACCGTACCACCAGTAGTATCCTCCCGCGAGTTGGTTATCTGCTTTCCAGGTGCCTGAACCCCGCATACAAACGAATCGGATCCCTCGGTACGTCCAACTTGCCCCCCATTCATACCAATCGCCACTATTGGTGGAGCTGGAGAAACCCTACCATACCCGTTAGGTCGATAACCCGACGACGTGGGAGCGGCAGCATAAGGATGAGGGTGAGGAGAAAGTCCGGGACTATCCCTTGGGGTCTGGCTAACCCTTCTATTGACAGGGGCTGTGGGCTGTACATTGGCATCGCCGCGGGTCATCGAATCACGCGTGACGTGGCCCTCGCGAGTCCCAGGTCGTCTAGTACTCTTGTGGTGAGCAGGGGTCGGAGCGAGAACAAGCGGTGTCGATGGTGTCGATGGATCTACAGCCGGAGCTCGAGGTCGGCGATTGGAATCACGATGACGAGGGGTATGCGGAACGTTCGCGGTTGCGTGTGCCTGTGCTAACAAAGAAGAAGGGGTCTGCCAGAAAGGGACATTAAGTTTCAAAATACTGTCTGGGACAGAGCGCAGATTACGTACATTACCAGCTTCCCAGCCTTTCCCATTGTTCAACAACATCCAATCGTAGATACCATCATCTTGCTCCCCGATGCTCTTCAGAATCTTGGTGAAAAGTTCGCGAAGGAAATCATAGTCAGGAGGCTCCTCGAATCCCAGCTTTCGCACGTAGTTCATGTAAATAGCAAACTCTTCTGCAAAGAAAAAAATAAGAATGGAAGCAATGCGTAGATTACCGCCGTCAGACAATATTGAATGCTGGTATGACGAAGCATTGAAGACGAACGTACCAGGAAAGCCTTCACACAACTCCGCAATAGCGGTAGTCTGTTTCTTCTCTCCAATCTTCTCATACTTTTGCTTGTTAGTTGCTGCCCTGAGGCCTTGCCATGGAAGACCGCTCCGGAGAAAGTACATGAACACATGACCCAAAGATTCCAGGTCATCTCTACGAGATTGTTCACGACCAAGATGGGTATTTATTGACATGTACCGCGCTGTGCCAGACAGGCTCTTGCGTTCACGGTAGGGGATATGAACTTTGGTCTTCGGATCTCGGTAGTGTTTTGCCATGCCGAAGTCTGTTGTAACCCCAAATGAGAAAGAAATCACAAAGAGTAAAGGTGATGAAGCGCATCATGGCGACGATGCCGCGGGTATAGAAGGGGGCCGAAGAATGACGAATCGTGATTGGTGAGAAAGAATACGTACCGATAATATGAATAACGTTGGCGATTTTTGTGCCAGGAACGCCAACCAGAAAGTTATCAGGCTTGATATCTCGATAAATGAGTGACTTGTCGTGTACCGACTGAATGCGGGTGATCTAAAGTATGGTTAGCAGAATGACAAAGACACGCGAGAGAGCTCGGGAAAGATGGGATAGTCAAGAGAATGAGAGAACCACGACGACTCCAGGTACACGCATACATGAACAAACCATACCCACCATTTGCTTCGCTGCCATGCATACCGTCTTTATGGTGAACTTCCGCCCACACATGTCAAAAAGATCCTCTAGATTGGGACCCAGCAAATCGATCACAAGGACGTTATGGAGCCCTTCCTGCCCGAAATGATGGACTTGTGGAACACCCACTGGAAGCCACAATTTGAACCGCGGACCAACGTGGAATGAAATATACGTACATGTCCCATTGAGTGCTCGATAGGATCGAAATTCATCCCGTAATTGGGGGGCATCGGACTTTCGTGGCTCCTTTAAAAGCACTGAGATATAAAAAAATTCTCCTCGGAGGAGCGGCCACTTACGAATTTGATGGCAACAGGTTGGCTGGTAAGAAGCTTGGTTCCTATGAAAGGAAGTGTTGAGTTCAAGGATGATAAAGTGAGAGTAAGGCAAAGCAGAGTGGCTCCACATCAACGCAACACCGACGAAGGCAAGTTTAGATCATCTAAGAAGACTACTACATCTTCATGTCCACGGGATAGACAATGAGCCACCATTTCTGCGTTGCGGAACTCGAGCGCCCGATACTTCCAGTGCTCCTCTAGCACAGGCAATCCAATCCTTCTCGAAAACAAGGAAATGGCACGATGACTATAACAAACCTACCTTCGAACACGACGCCAAACGAGCCCTCTCCGATTTTCTTGCCAACACGAAATTGATTGCCAACAATGCCATTGGAAGTAGCAGCCTGAGAGTGATGTCCCGAGGATGAAGTAACAACGTGAGGAGTCGTCATCTGTGGTGGAGGGGAATGAAAGCAGTCCAAGGAATCTGAAGGAGGGAGGAAGCAGGGTGGACCGGTGTGAGCGAAGAGAGCGTCTACTTCTGTTGCGAAAATAAGGTGGAAGTGCGGACTTTGAATTGCCTCGTGCGCCCGACACGTTTTCAAAGTTTCATACATAATAATGTGCTTACATTGCTGTAGATACTAGTAGTACCCGTGTCGACGGTGTGGCATATTCTAATCTCGATACTCGCGCTTCGCCGGTCCGGAGCTTCATCAGGTAACTAACGCATGTTCTCCAGCAGGCCAGACCGGCATGGAGCACAGCGCGGGCGACCGTTCGCAGTCCGCACGCTGCTTGCAACTCCCTGCGACAAGGAGACGTGTCCACATCAGTGGCTGATCTACGTCTGGAACACAAGAATCTGGTGCACAATGGCCGTCAGGGGCCAAACTCCCTCGCTGACTGCATCATCCACATTTGTAGTATAAAATTATGCACGACCGTCTTGGCGGAAATCACCGCACGGCAAACAACAAACATCCCGAGATCCGCACCGAGATAAAAGATGTCATAGTCGACTTGCGCAGTGGTTGAATGTCGCACATCCGTGTGAAGGCGAGGGAGCGATAACACTATGTCCAGTCGAGCCCACTTAGTTCCGGAGGCTATATTGTCAATATAAGTTATTGCCCCAAGAACTTCTACGAAAGTCAAACATACAAGAGGATCGAGGGGACCCGCCGGAGTTGACATGTCCGACAATCTGGTGAACACGATATGCAAAGGATGCATTTTTAGCGTATGCAGAAGCAAGGCTTGCCCTGTCTGCTTCGTAGGTCTGGATATATCTAGTATAGATTCAAGAGATCAGGTCAGTGAAACGAGGTGATCTCAAGCTCTTTACCGACGAATATAGTCTAACGTCATTTCCGACATCTCCTCTCCCACGCAAGGGATACAGGAAGCGGTCAACCGGTCAGGGGCATTATCAGCGAAATTCGAAAGGACAGCGGCTTCATCGTCTTGAGTCATGTTCAATGGTATAAGCGTAGGATGCACTACACTAGGGTTGTAGTTACGAGATGGCACATGAGATATAAACTGGAAATTATAATTTGTTTCATCGTGAAACTGCGGTCTTTCTGCACGAAGAGACAAAGGACCCGGTACACTAGAAGCTGGGTCAACAACAATAGGCTGGGAGGAATTATTTTGGCGCCGTGGCGACGGTCGTGGCAGTACCGGCACCCTTTTCTTTAGTGGGGGTTCTGCGTCACCACCATTGGGCGGTTGTTCGGAAGAGAGGGTGACCACCGACTCCAAAGAGCGACGCCACTGCGCGTTAGATCTGTGGGTAAGAATGATAGTAGCAGCGAGATCCTGTGGGTCGGGCCTTAGCGTATCTGATAAAACTGGGACATGGCTCCGCCTGCAGGTGATCAGTACAGGGAAACAAACAAACATACATAGCGCACCAATCGATAATCAAACCGTCGTCTCTGGGAAGGGAAGGATAATTAAAAGAATGAAGAAACACGTCCATTCACTCAGGACTGACCTGATCCGTTTTCTCTCTGCAACAAGGTTCAGCGACTCCATTTCCTTGACAGATTTCTCCACCCATTTTAATTGATTCTGTTTGTATTCCGCGCATGGTTGGAGACAGTCATCAGGAATGGGAACGAAATGCCTTGCTCCAGAGGTGACCAGCCTCCTTTCGCCGTGCGGGGGGGATGTGCTTCGCTCAGATTTGACTTGAGGTAATACAGGGCAGTTTGATGGAGGTGATGAATAGGGCGAAGCCAAATGCACACTGTCAGCTTGGGCTCGAGTGCGTTTGAGTGGTACGGTTGGTTTCATGACGAAGTCCGTGCATACTTGAATTTCCGACTGTGAGAATCATGGAATTAGCCCCTGTCTCTGCGTTAGTCCAAACCAAACTAACACCCTCGCGCGTGCTCATTGTGCCCGCAAAATCATAAACTCGTTGGTTAGACGCCACTGGAAGCAATAGTGAATATCCTACGCTGTCTTCTCACAGGTTGACAGATTCTCTCTGCGGGCGCCGACAGCTTGATCCTGTCATGGCATGTCCAAGGCGGTGTCTGCGCGGGTGCTAGAAATGGTCTACATACTGGCCTATTTGTGCTCAGAATAGACAAGCTTTTTACTATTAGGGTGCAGGTTTACTACACAGTAATAGGTAACGAGGCTTACCCTACGCTTCAGTCTTTGCCCGGCGGCCCAGATCTGGCGGTGTTTTAGCCGACGCAAGGCTTGTCCCGGAAGTCTGTCGTGCCGTGCTGCGCACGTCATCGCCTTTTGGTATGGTCGGACGGACACGGTCAAGTTTCGTTTCATCCACATTCGTCCATGGCTGCCATAGATACATAATCTTAGGCTGGTGCATAGGTCAATGCAATGGATTTGTGTAGTAGGCAGCGAACTTGTTCAGCCTCTTGCCATCTTCGTGCATCTTCGCACATCATTTTTGCGCCGCTGCTCGCATGCGCCAATGCCGTACGGTACCTTGATTTGATCATACGAATGCTTGCCATGTGACTCGGATACCATATTCTATCCATCCCCCGATGCCGTCCACGAACGTTCCCCCTTTCTAGCCAATGGTGGCGATCAGAAGTATAAATAATAGCACCGTGGGCTTGGTCTTGTCCAAGGTACTGTCTTATCCTAGTATAAGAAGTCAGTCGATTAGTGCTAGTGTCTTCTGTTCCCATCCGCTAACATGCCCGATCAAGCTGGAGGTCTATCGAGAGTTTCTCTCATATTCGCGTTTGTTTTTCTCTATCGTCCGCCTTCGTTTCGTTCATCCCTTTGATCAGTTGCGGAACTGCCTTGTTTTCTGATGGTGCCTACTCTGCCTTATCTTTGTTGGCTGTGTGTACTCAGTGAGGACATTCATTACCAGGTTACTCCAACAATGTCATTGGAATGGGTACGCCCTCCTTTCTTACGACGTGATCGCTCTCTCAATATCATGCCACAGTCAACACGCGTGAGCAGGCACTTGTCTGCTCTCGATATTCTTTTGGAGCCTCACTTCATCCACAGTTTTGAAAACCATCTATGGTTCTGAAGCACTGACAGCCAACAACTACAGCAGCACCCTTAGTAGTGTCAGCTTTGCAGGTCCGGTCTTCTCTGTTTCTCGTTCATTCAGTTCATTCAACATTGCTGCTAGGCCAAGTTATAGGTATGTTGAGCTTTGGTTGGATATCCGACAAGTTGGGCCGCAAATTTGGCATGGTAAGCTTGTGTCGGAAACAAGAATCCTCGCCGACTCATGTATGATAGATGGCGGCAGCGGGTATCGTTGCCCTCTTCGCTGGTTTGTCTGCTGCTTCTTCGGGTGCGCACGGTAGCTTTAGTGGGATGATGGCCATGCTCGTTGCTTGCCGGTAACTACATGGATTGATCTTTATTTCCCCCCATAACACATGCGATACATAGCTTCCTGGTAGGAATCGGAATCGGCGCAGAATACCCTTGTGGTTCAGTCTCTGCTGCAGAGCAAACGGAGGAAGAAGGTATTGCGAAGAATGCTCAACACCGATGGTTGGCACTTGCAACTAGTACGTGCTTGCCAACCTCTGACATAGTGGCCCACACTCGAACACGTTTTCAGACACAATGATCGACTTTGGATTCGTGATCGGCGCTTTCGTGCCTCTGGTTCTGTATTGGATGTGAGTTGCATTGTGTCTGAATTGAGAGTCTTATTCAACCTTTGCCATTAGTTTCGGGGATAAACACCTCCGTGCTGTATGGCGTCTTTCTCTTGGTCTAGGAGTTGTCCCCGCTCTTGCTGTGCTATTGTGGCGTCTTCGAATGACAGAGCCCACGAGCTACAAAAAGAACTCGATGAAATCTGTGCGGATCCCCTACTATCTTATCATAAAACGTTACTGGAAGGGGCTGTTCGGGATCTCCTTGGCTTGGTATGTTGACGAACCCGCTCGGTGATCCAGATGCATTGATTGCATTTGTAGGTTTATCTATGACTTCATCACGTACGTACAATTGCCACTTTCATCTCTCGCTGCCGTCCCAACCCACATACACGCAGGTATCCGGTAAGATCACCGTTTCCTCTCTGATTCGTGGTACCTAAGTAGTATATAGTTTGGCCTCTACTCTTCAACGATCACAGACGTGTAGGCTGATTCTGGTGTTTGTCAAATAATACACCGAGACTAATTCTGAATAGCGTTGTCGGAGATAACTCTTCTCTGGCAGTTGTATTCGGATGGAGTGTTGTTATCAAGTTCGTGTCCCTTCTCATTTTATAGTCTGTTACTCACTTTTCTTATTC
Source organism: Rossbeevera pachydermis (assembly GCA_038090155.1). NCBI lineage: Eukaryota > Fungi > Basidiomycota > Agaricomycetes > Boletales > Boletaceae > Leccinum > Leccinum pachyderme. Next base: position 16,384 of record JBBPME010000429.1, read on the forward strand.
GTATTACAGTCTATTTTATATCCCAGGTTTGTTGTTCTGCATGAGCTTTCGCTTACCCTCTATTCACAACGGCATCAGGGGCTGTTATCGGTGCATTCGTCATTGACTATTTGGGCCCCAAGGCGACAATGGTATTGTCGTCATGTCATAGTTGCTTAATCCTGAAATCCATGACCCTCTATTAGATCACCGGTCTACTTTCCCAGGCAATCGTTGGCTTCATCATGAGCGGCCTGTACACTCGCATAAGTCAACATATCGCGGCGTTTGCTGTACGTCGTAAACTGCCAATCCAATCGAGCCCCATGTATGTATGTTTATTTTGATCACAGGTCGTATATGGCATCTTCCTGAGTCTTGGAGAATTCGGTAAGTGACCCCGAGTCGCAGCTCATACTACACTGTCTTATACATGTAGGCCCCGGGAACTGCACTGGTGTCCTTGCCGCCAAGAGTTCACCTACCGCAGTTCGTGGTCAATATTATGGCTTCGCTGCAGCTACTGGCAAGGTCGGCGCGTTTGTCGGGACATACTGTACGTGGAATACGATACCAATGGATGTCATGATGATTGACTGATTTCCGGCGGATAGGTTGGCAGTCGATCGTTTCTGGTGGGTATATATGAACTCTCTTGAAAACGTAAACCCAATTGTGTAGATTTCGGTGGTGCCAACTCGCTTAAGGGCACTACGGGCCCCTTCTGGGTCGCTAGTGGCCTTGCTATCGTCAGCGCAATAATTATATTCATATTCGTCAAGCCCCTCAGTCACGATGGAATGAAGGCGGAAGATGAAGCGGTATGTGCCTCTTATCGCCCCCTCGTGTTATCTGTTGTGACACTCTTTGTAGTTCCGCTTATACCTAGAAGAGAACGGTTTCGATACTTCTCAGATGGGATTTGCAGATTCCGAGGTTTCGTCCGACTACTCTGGTGACGATAAAAAAGATCTGAGAGTTACTACGGCATAATGAATATCCATGATCATGTTTAACGTTTCCTAACGAGATGAAACTTTCTACTAACCTATCTATTTATGTCCGTAACTATCCAAGGCACCTTGTGAGACTGGATTTTCCACGATCGCCAACTGTTATACAGCCAAGGAACACGCATGCAAGATATTTTTGGTGCATACTCAGATTCTGCTGAGCTGATACTGGCAGGTCGGATACGTCCATCTCCAAAGATAGGAACTAGCTCCGAGTCGCTTAGACTGTCTAAAGGCGATCGGGGTGGTTGATCTGATACCAAATGCCTCATACAAGTTGTAAGCGCTCCAGCATAGTAAAGATATACTGCAAGTCTGTGTAAGAGAGGTAAAGTGTAGGAACGAATGTAAATTATGCACCTGCTATATATGTAGGCATGTAAACAAAGTAATAGTAATTAGTTGCTAGAGGAGTTCTATCGTATGGAAAAGAATGCCGGAAAGAG
>JBBPME010000430.1:0-17792 GCA_038090155.1 Rossbeevera pachydermis
TCTTTTGCTCCCTAAGCCTGCCTTTCTATCTCCACTTTTGTGTAATACTTAGTCATCCACAGCTTCTCACTACTTCTTGCTGCGGATTACCTACTCATTCCACCATATTCCATAGCATTCTATGGCACCACTTTTACCAACCAATCATGGTTGTTCTTATTGTTCTTCCTTTCACTTATAAGCAACTCAATGTTGCTCTTAGTATCTTTAACCTTGACCTCCTCGAGTATCCCCTAGATACGTCTTGGAATATATCCTTTGCTCCTTGAAACCTCTGTGTGACCTCATCCTGCACTTGAAAGGACACTTCAACCTCTGAGCTCTTAAACCAGCTTCATAGGTTGTCTTTGTCGCTCTCAGCGCTCAGTCTTCGATTCCTCAACCCTCGAAGAACCTTGTTGTCTTGATCCCTTCGATCCTCAAGACTCCCCTAGTCTCCCTGATCCTTAGTCGTCTTGATCCCTTGCTCCTCAAGACCCCTTTGCTTGTGCCTTTCGCTCCAAGACCTTCTTCTCGAGGCTACACCTGTTCCTACCCAGACCAAGTGTAACACTGAAGGCTTTTGAAATGAATAAATCGAATGGTGGCAAACAACGGAAGCAGCGAGATACCATTATCCCGCAGTCCAATCCCATCGTTGAGCATCGTGGAAAGGTTCAGACAATGACCATATCTAATGGGCAACAAAAAGGACTTCAGCAAGTTCTTGATGAGCGAGGATTCGACGTGCAGGGACTATGTGCAAAGTGCTGCCCTGTCTGCCCATGGGAGAATGACGATTGTTGCATGGCTCGTCTCTTGAGCAAGCAAGAAGACTTTGCAAATCAGCTGCCAATGCTCGAGACTCTTATCAAGGAGGCCGGGCACAAGTTTATCTTTCTCCTGAAGTTCCATTGTGAGCTTAATCCAATCGAAATGGTATTCCTTTCATTTCAGTTTCAAATAATGGGTACTAATGAACTGTACAGTACTGGGGGTGGTCCAAATACCGCTATCGTGAAGTCCCGAAGAAGACCTTTGCTGAAGCAAAGCAAGCGGTGCAACAACAGCTTGATGCTTGTCCAACTGATGTTATTCGTCGGTTTATCAACCGTTCTTGGCATTTTATGGAAGCATATCGGCTGGGACTTACTGGTAAAGCAGCAGAGTGGGCTGTTACAAAGCAGAAGCGACATCGACAGATATCGCAGATGGCGATGATGTCGATTGAGGCAGTTCTCAACAGTTCGTAATTAGGTATATGATGTGTGAAATTCCTCTCAAATATTTGGCCAATCCAAAATGTCGTGGGAATAAAATAAAATCATGCTAAAACAACGCATTTTCCTCCTCTGAGTCTAGAATTGGACTCAGTTTTTGGTAAAAAAATTAATTGGGGCTTGTAGCGAAATTGTTGCGTTTGCTTGTCCGCGACTGTAAGAGTCTCGACCTGACACTGCCATTACACACGCACATACAGACCCAAATACGCGTACACATAGTGGTAGTATATAGTCTCGTCGCCTGTATTGTAGCTCCTCACGTTAGAATTCTCATTTACTTGCTGCATTGAGCTTGCGCGAGTCTTCCTTGAGCATTGTGTTGGGATAAAACCCTTACACGAGCCGTGGCTCTCATCTATTTCCACCCTTCGTCGCGAGGCCCTCTCACAGATTTCCTTTCCAAGGTGACGGTGGTGATGGGCCCACTGGCATTTGTTCATTTCGCCTCTCGTTTCAACATAGCACGTCACACATTGCGTCAAAGGGATCGGCACGAGTCGATCCTTATTTGCAAGTATCGAGAGACGGATTACACAATATGCCTACTTTCTTACGCTGATTGGCGCCAAACCCAACGTCATTCTCGTCTGTGAGACTCACTTCCCCGAAGATAGTCTCTTCTGGGATAAATCAATGTGATTGACGAGTCGAGCCGGTCAAGTCGAAAGTTTCGCTGTCGAGACCCGGCGAGGCCCAGGAGAACCATGCGCTCGCATCTTGTCGACCAACTATGATGACTGCGATGCCCTGTCGTCGGGGAGGAGAGACGAGCCGAGTCTCGACAATAGTTGGTAAGATGAGTTTTGCTGAAATAGAAAACAGCAGTACCGGATCAGGGTACAGCAGACTGTTCTGTTTCACTTGGTGTTGAACAAACAACTATACACACTGGTCTTCCATAAAATTCGTCTGTTGTGCTGCCGCTGCTGATGTAAGGCCTTGTGTTCGACTCTCGCTGTGGATATGCGAGAAAAGTATGTGACCAGCCTATTCTGGACCTGTGTCACACATCTACAATGTGCCATCGACTGGCTGTGTATCTTTACTGCACATGATGGGTCCGGCACGGGATCCGCCGATTGGAGGATTTATGTTTTCAAATAGCTCAAAAAGCAAGATCCTGTATAAATGCACTGTAAACAACAGCTTATGCTAAATGTACGATGATGTATCGGGGTATTTACTCGAGAGACAGGCTAGTGCTAGTGTTCAACACAATATGCACAGTAAACAAGTCGCGGTGAAAACATAAAATTCAGTCCATCCTTCAAACCTCCAGGAAATCATGACAACAACTTGCAGTACGGAACATACATGCCTATGTGCACCAATTCAGGATAGATATAAGAGTGTCCGGTCATATTTTAGGAGAGGAAGACAATGGCGAAGACCGTGCCAAGAATGCCAGCAACAGAGGAGATGCCGAGCGCAGAAGCAGAATTTGTGCCAGTTGCAACGGGAGCACCACCAGAAGAGGAGCCAGACGGGCCAGAGGACTTGATACCACTAGACGAGGACGTGCTAGTGGGTTTAGGAAGACTGGTGTATAACTGAGCAGACTGGAAAGTGACGCAGTTGGAAGATGAAGGAAGGACGGGAGTGTATGGGGGGTTAACATCGCCTGAGTTAGGTTGGCTGTAGGTCTGCGTGACGCCACCAGAGACGTAGATACCGGCAGGTGTCTTAAGGTCGGAATCACAAACTTCGAAGGTACCGTTCTGGACGTAGCTGGGCTGGTTGTATGAACATCCCAGGCGGTCGTAAATGTTCTGGCAGTATGCGGACTGGTTGTCGCTGGAGGATGAGGGGTTGCAAATGGTCATGCAGAACGCGTTTCCACCCATGAAGCTGTGATAAGAGTCAGCGAGAATGAACCCGAGCGGAACAATATAAATACTTGCTTTGTCCAGTCGGTGATTTGGGTGTACGAGTTGTTGTTAGCACCAAGCGTGGGATAAGCATTTGAGTACATGAGACCACCGAGAGGGTTACCACGCTAACGAACAATGAGGAGGGAATTAAAATATAACATATAAAACGTGCGAACCAAATCAGCACCGTGAGGGTCAAGTTCGCCTCCGTAGTCACCGGCATTAAGGTCGATTAGGACCTGGTTAATGTAACCAGAAAGCTGAATGTACTCGCTGGTAACGAGCATCTGGACGGCCTGAAGGGCACCGTCTGGAATAAGACGAGTGCCATGACCAGATTTGGTGCACCAAGCGACTTCAGTGGCCTCGGTGTCACCAATGGTAGAGTTTGGAACGGTGGGTGCCCAGAGGCAGAAATCTTTGGACGTATAATACAGACAGGGCAAATGGGGGAGATACAGACGTACCGTCGATGTTGTTGACAAAGGCAGTCTGACATAGCGAGTCCTGGTTTTGCGTGGTGGAGTTACAAATGTTGTAACCGGTCTGGGGACCACGAATGGCGGAAGTTACGGGGTCTACTTGATAAGGCTAGAAAAGCGACAAGGTGAGGACGAAGAAGATAATATAGAACAGGGACACTCGCAATGCCAGTCGGGTAAGCATACGTCTTTTGGGTAAGCGGGGTCGGGTCAGCGGGGTCAGGCTGGGCGAACGCAGAATTTGAGGCGATGGCGACGGCCAAAAGGAGGGAAAGAGCGGAGGGAGACATGTCTCAAAGAGATGATGGAAGTGCGAGAGAAAGAGAGAGAATGCACGACCAGGTACCTTTTTTTTATTTTTAAAACATGTATCTATGTATTCTCACATATCAGAATAGATTCTTAGCAAGTCCCATCACCAAAGCCATGTCTCCAGAGTCCAGCTTGCCCTTCGTCTGATATTGTGTGAACAGCTGCATCGCAGTCGCAGCAGCAGACTGCATCGCTGTATCATGGTCGTTCGCTTAGACACGCGTACCACGCAACGTCTAAACTTACCTTCTGCCTTGTCTCCACCGCCACTGGTACCACCACTGGAATTCTTCTTGTCGAACAGCTTGCCCGCATGAGACATTGCAAGCGCCATCTACACATATCAGCCTGAGCTTTCAATGCACGTTGCAACCACCCACCAGCTTGTCTTGCATCCCCCGTCCCCCCGCTTCCGCTGGGCCCTCCTCTGCCTCTTCCGCCTCTGCCTCTTGTCCAGCTCCGGGACCCGGCTTTGAGGGAGGACCTCCACTCGGCTTGCCTCCCATTAACTCACCTGATGGCCTATTTGCCGCGCCTGCAGTCTGCTTGAATGCTTCCATCGCCGCTGCCGCTCCTATCGCATCCGTATCCATCGGTTCATGGTCGTCTCCCCTGTCCCAACTGATCAATACGACCTCGCACCACATTTGTTTCAACTAACCCATATGCTTTACGGTGTGCGTCAACATGCCCTTGGTAATCACCATCGTCGTTCTGGCCTGGTGGGACATTCTGCGACTGAATCTTCTGCTGCAGGCCTTGTGTTGCCTTCCTGTACATCTCAGGGTCGTCTCCATGTTCGCGGGCAATATCTGCCAAATGTGCGTAACGGTCACCACCGCCTGCATGCGAATTATCATCAGACTATGTACATCTCATCCACAACGTGTGTCTCACCGCGTTGATCCTGCCGGCCATAGTAGTCCTGCGCCTCCCCTCGGCGCGGGGGTCCATCACTGTCCCCACCGCGTCCAGAACCATACTGATCTTCACCGTCTCCAGATGCAGTGAATCCTCCAGAAGGTGCATTGCCTTGGCTTCTGCCATAGCTAGACGGGGGCCCCTCAGGGCGTTTCTCTCCCTGCTGCGATCCGTACTGATTTGGGCGGTCGGATCCTCCGCTGTAACCGGTCCCATATCCACCGCTGGATTCGTACCCCTGGGGCCGGGGATCCTGTCTCCGATAACCCTGGCCCGGCGGCGGACTGCAAATACGGTCCCCGTGAATGATGACTTCCAGATACCTATGAAACATATGATATCTCACCCTGATGGTGCATCGTAGTTCGAATACCCCTGGCCCGGAGGTGGTCTAGGAAGCCAATAAAGCAATGAGCAACACAGGTCCTTTCCACGAGTCGACAGCCAAGAGCTCACCCAGGCGGCGCACCGTATCGGTCTCCGACACCGCCACTACCGCGGCCGACCCCCCCGTAACCCCCTTCACCACGACGCTCGTATGGCGGGCCCTTGAGACCGCTAAGCTCTCCGGAGGTGACCATACGCTCTATATCTTCATCTGTCGCGAAATCGCCTCGATCGAGACCGCCTTGGGTCGCGAAACGTGAGGTACGCCCCGGGGGAGGACCAGAGGGCGGAGCATAGCCGCCGCTGCCGCCTCTTCCTCCTCCTCCATACCCTTGCGGACGGCGCGGGTCGTCGTCGTACGTGTTCAGGTCCTGCATACGCTGCTGTGATCCATATCCGTATCCTTGATCTTGTTCATATCCCTGATCGCCATATCCTTGCCTGAGGCCATGGCCTCGCCCGTGCCCATAGTCACCGTCGTCATAGCGCTGGCGGTCGTCCGCGTCATGGCGGCTTCCGTGATTATAATTATGTCGCTCTTGGTGAGCCTCGTGGCGTTCTTCACGGCGTTCTTGGCGATTTTCTCGCTGAACATTGGGTTGTCCGGGCATTCAAGCAGGCGGGGGGTGGGAGCCGTCAGATCTCATATCAGAAAGAATATTTGCACGAGACAGCGACGTACAACCCTTTCTGAGAATCCAGACATGACTATCGAGAGTGAGGGAGATGAAGAAAGATCAGTGGAGCGATGAATCTAACCAACAATGCTGACCAAAGCACTGCCGCTATCAAGCCGGCGTCTCCACAGAATCGATGCGATTATCGAAAGTAATTCCAATCCAGGTATCTCAGTGCAACTAAAAGTAGCGATGTACTGTAACAGCCTCCAAACTATAGCATCCTCGTGCATCCTCACTCAGACCAACGTCACGGCGACCGATGAACCTGCGCACCCGCACCTACCGCCCTCCGATACCGTCCGATCCCCATCCCGACACGCACAAGCGTCTCTAGCGCCGCACGACCATTCACCACCAAGTCTTCGTCCCAAACCACCGCGCCCTTCTCGAACAACACCACGATCGTTGACCCGCCTACGCATTGCGACACGTTTAGCGATTTTGATCACCAACAAAGAATAAATCGCCAAAAAAACGAAATACCCACCGAATGCAAAATAGCCTAGCTCCTCGCCCCGCACGACTGCCTGTCCCTCATGTACCGTCGTCCGAATACTCCCCACCATCATCGCACCTACACACACCGCCATCACCCGCCCAAACTGCGGACTCTCGATCGGCACCACCTTGCGCGCATTCTCTCCATACACGTCCAACGCGCTTCGAATGGCCTGCGGCTGTTTGTTGTCATTCATCAACGTCCACGTCAGTTATACTCACTGCTACACCACCAGTACATGCCGACGCCAGACAAAGGGAAATGCCACGCACATTAACTGTATAATACTCCCCTGCAATGTCCGTCATCCGCCCGATCACACCGTCCACAGGAACGTGGAAACGGTGATAGTCCTGCGGCGCCAAGCGAAAGATCGCCAATCCACCCCCAATATATCGTTCTGCGTCCTGGTGATAGGCGTCCCCGAGCAACCGTCCGATTGTGAAATCGCAGCCCTTGATCCACAACCGGGTCGCCTCCGACACTGTCTCAAAGACCATCAGCCGGCAGTCAGCGGCGCTCACGAGGCGCGTGGGGTCGTCAGGACAGTCGATCGGACGGGCACCCGGTTTAAGTTTTCTGACAATTAGGGTCAATCTTTAGCGAAAACGAGAAAGAATGTCACTCACCGATAAAAGAACTTGTTGAATGTTTCTGAACAATCATTCTTGTGTATTGCTCAAATAAAGGTACTTGAGACGCACCGAACGATTCCACAGGATCCAGGAACTCGTCCACCTTGAGATTATAAAAGTCGATGAACGCCTGAATGTTTCGAGTCGACTCTGGCGAATCGTACTTGATACCCTGCTTGATCGACAAAGACTTGAGCAACCGGCGCGCTGCGGGCCACGAAAATGAGGCGAGGTAAAGAACATGAACCTTCAAGGCCACTTACCCCGCGCACCTTCCATCCGTCCCCGTGCGCCCTGCAAAACAAAAACCTTGCGTAAATAACCACCATCCTCCAAATCACGCGTCGGCTGAAGTATATTGGACAGACCTTGTACAACAACCGAATACCCAACCGGACGTACACCTGCATTTTTTCCTCTTCCAGCTGTCCCGTTATCCGATTCTGCACAATGATGTTGGCCGAATTCTAATAAGCCCCGTCATGACCGAATTAGTGGGACACCAAAACCTACGCCTATACATCACAGAATAATGAGGAGCGCCACGTACTGCACCGAGTTTATAGTTCCCACTAGACACTTTGGCGATGACCCTCGTATACCACTTCCGTTGCGCTTGACTAGGAGTCACAAAGTTGCCCACAACGATCCGGTCCACCTTGGCCCAGTCCTGGCTCGCACAGATAGCCAGATGTGTCACAATATCCACCTCCACCTTGGAGTTCATCCGCGGCCGGTGACAAAGCGGACAATTCCCGACGTTGATCACTCGCTCAAAGTGATGATGATCTTCATCGTGTCCAGACGGTCCAAACATGTTTCCGCCAGAGCAGATGTCTTCCGAGTCAGAGGATGCGTAGCGTGATTTGCGTGACGAAGAGCCACTGGAGGATACCGGGAACGGTTCTGCCACCTGCACTAACGGACGCTGACTAGGCTCCATCACATATGACTCCCGGAGACCGGGGACGCGTAACCCATTACCGTTACCATTACTATTCTCCGTCGGTGATTCGTCGGGCAGTATCACGCTCAAAGGCGGTCCACCAAAGTCTAAGTTTTCCAAAAATAACTTGCCTGGAGGACCACGTGCGTCCGATTCGTCGAATGCCGTGGGTGACGAACAGCCGTCCGCATAGCTATCCACGGTGTTCAACCTCTTGCGCTCGCTCGCAGGCCGACACAGCTCCTTCTCTAAACACATGATCGCTTCAGGTATTGTCAGCTCTTCTTCCTCGGGTCTCTTTCCGTACCGGTGGAAGAACGAATCAATAGTCTGCGTCGAGAGCGTGGACCCAAGCGAATCCAGCATGGATGCAATCTCCAAGTGTGAGTTCGTGTTTGTATCGTCCATATCATACCGCTTGAGATATTGAGCCCAGAATCGCTGGCGAAGTGCATCGTATGGCTGAAACTTTGCTCTTTGGAACGGGACACGATCAAAAAATCCCGTCACATAACATAGACAAAAAGACAGACCTGAAATGGAGGACCGGATTATGCTTCGCTTCCCAAGGCATCTCCTTGGCGGTCATTAAATGTAAATGAAAGTCTTTCATGGGATGACTGCCATCGTCGTCTTCGCCGTACAAGCCCGTCCTTGGATCAGGCTGCGGTGCATCCTTGACGAGCTCCGCGACGTCGAACCGAGCGTCCCCCACGTGGTCGTTCGAAGAAAGTTTGTCCCAATCGAGCACCGTCAGCTGGACCTTGAATGCCGTCTCGTAACGCCGCACATGGAACAGGAGCTTCTCGTCCCATGTAGGGTTGAGGGAATGCCGAATCACCCGCGTACGGAACACTTTTTTCCCAAACGATATGACCACGAATGGATCCATGTCAAACCCTGTGCGCGTCACTGGACAGGAGGGCGTGCACATGAGCCAAAGACATTGATTCAGCGCTCGTCACCTTATGAAACCCTAGTTGCGCGGCGAGCGGCAACCACTCACTGTTTTTAAGTTTCGGGAGGTCCGCTGCCCCTTGAATCTCTAGCATGACGATACCGACGATATCGTTCGCGGTCGTAAAGTTATAATCGGTATTCTTGGTCGTCGCCGCCCAGGATCGCTTGAACCGTGTCTTGGTGGTAGTACTCAACGTTGGAACGGATCCAGCACTCGCCGAGCGGCGATGTCCAAGATGAGAGCGGATAGGTGAGGGTGAGGGAAGAGGCGACCCGTTTCGTGGCGACGGTGCCGACGTCGACGGAGGTGTGGCAGCCAGTGTGGATGGCACTGTCAAGTCCGCGTTGTTAGGGGTAGGCGTGGGGGTAGGCGCACCCTCGTACGACGGGCGAGTAGATAACGCAGGTCTGCGAATAAAGAGCCTCGGCAGCTTACTACGGGACGTTGGTGTGACGGGCGTATGGGTCATTGACTCCACAAAGGGAGAAGGGCGGGCAGTGCTCGGCGTCTTGTCCAGGCCGAGGCCGGGACTTACGCTGTCTATTTGAATCACTGGCGGGGGAATGTAGAGACGAGACAGCTGTGGCATCGACAGGTCGTCCTCGTCGTCCTCGTCTTCAGAGTCATTGTCATCTTCGTCGGAACTAATACCACCGTCGTCCTCAAACGCAGGTCCTGAAAGATGGGAGCGGAGGGTGCCGATACCTTCTGTCTGAAGAGAAGCATTGTTTAGGCAAGTGAGTTAAAGAAGGTAAGACCTACGGGGGGCGCAGACACAAGACTCGGCCGGGAACGTTTGATGAGCTCGCGAAAAACGTCTTCAAAGTCCATGGGTGGGGGCGCATTGAGGGGCGCGACGAACCCAAGTTTGATCTGCACGGAACCGGAGGCGTGGGTAGCTGCCCGGGTGGACACGAACGATACGGACGTCGGCTGGGATCAGAAAAGGTGAGGAAGAGGACGAAAAATAGGTGCACGGACGGACACACCTTGTTTTGATCGTCGTCGAAACAATAGGTGTTAGACTCTCTGAACCAATCTTCAAGAGGGAGTGCAACCTCGCCCAGGTATTCCTTCCTGAGCATGTTGTCCCTGTCCCAGACAACAATTTCGATTGTACCGAGCCGATCGGCGAGGGAAAGATAGATGGGGAAGTCAAAAGTAGCGTCTTTGGTACCAAACTCAGGGTTTGCATTGCGCTTGATGACGGGGGTATGGTGCCTCGTATTCAGCAAGGAGACCACTACAAAGCTGAGAAACAGGACGATGAGGGGTTGCATTGTAGGAAAAATCAGCGCCTACGGATCGCAAGAGCTGTGTTTGCTGCGTGTGCAAAGATCCTTACAGCCAATAATTCGTAGACGGAGAAGGACAACTGGGTGTTCACCCGGGGTTGGCGAGATGGTGCTCCTTCCACTCCCGCGACCGCCCCAGACGGCGCGTGCCGGAAGGCGAGCTGCGGTCTGGAGGGCACGGCCGATCTTCTGGGCCTTCTTTGGAACGGGAGGGATCATGGAAGTAAGAGAAGAAGGAATGCGGTGCGCAGCAAACGCAACTCTGGATCTTACTGGGATTAGGGTGTAATCACGTCTTCCAAGTACATGATGACACCTCACTCGGCAATTCCGGATGCATTTTGATTATATGTAGCGCCCAAACTCCAAAAGTGTATAATAGAAGACTAGTTGGTATCTAAATGTTCGTACTACTTATGTTGCAAACACGAAAGTCCTTCATGCTTAGATTTACGACAAAAAGGCTACCGCAAACATCACACCAGCAATGGTGGCAAGAGAAGAAATGCCAACGACCGAACCACCGTTGGATGTGGGTGTAGCTCCAGCAGCAGACCCAGTGCGTGAACCAGTCGGGGAGCTGCTTGAACCGGAAGAAGAAACACCGGTAGGAGTTGGCAGGGCCGTGTAGAGAGCGGTGGACTGATATTGAACACAGTTGGAAGAGGCGGGTACAACGGGGGTATATGGGACAGAAGTAATGGGACCCAATGACTCCGGAGGCTGGAAGTAGGTCAGGGTCTGGCCGCCAGAGGTGTAGATACCGGGGGGAGTCATGTCATCTCCTTCGCAGACCTCAAAAGTGCCGTTCTTCCCGTTGTTTGGGGCATTGTATGCACATCCAAGGCGGTCGTATATGTTCTGGCAGTATGCACCCGGGGTTTTACCATTAGGATCACAGATCTTCAAGCAAAAGGCGCCGCCACCCATGAAACTAACACCAAAACACCAAATTAGGAGGCGCTGGCATGACGAAGGGAGTGAAAAACTAACTTTGTCCAGTCGTATACCTGATTATAGGTGTTGTTATCGCCTCCACTGTTAGAGAACGCGTTTGAATACAGGAGACCACCAATGGGGTTACCGCGCTATATGAAATGACGCGTCAACAAAACTTCCAAAAGAGGGAAGAAATAAACGGACTAGGTCAGCACCGTGAGGGTCGAGCTCTCCACCGTAGTCACTGGTAGCAATGTTAATCTGGGCCTGGTCGATGAAACCGGTGAACTGAATATAGTCTGGGGTCTTGATGACTTGTACACCCTGGAGAGCACCCGCGGGGATGAGACGGGTTCCGTGGCCAGGCTTGGTGCACCAGGCAACCTCCTCGCCTTCGGTGTCACCGATGGTCGAGTTCGGCTGTGGGGGAGCCCAGAGGCAGAAATCTCGAAGAGAGTCAGTTCGAAGGGCGGGTACAAACATGGAGCTAGTACCGTCTATGTGGTTGACGAAGGAGGTCTGACACTCGGAATTCTGGTTCTGGGTGGTGGAGTTGCAGATGTTGTAGCCGACTTGGGGTCCACGGATGGCTGAGCTGACGGGGTCTACTTGATAGGGCTATTATGCTACATGAGCGAGGGTAGAGAAAATAAGGAAGATGGACGGACAATTCCAGTAGGGTATGCATAGTGTTTGCTGTATAGCGGTGTGGGGTCGTTGGGATCGGGCTGAGCGAGCACGACGGAGAGAGCGGCGAAGGCCAGTAGTGTCGAAAGAGTGGCAGGTGACATCGATGTACCGAGACAAAAAGAACTAACCCCCGCTCAAATACTCCTCGGCTAAAAAAAAAAGCGCACTGACCACCAACACGTGACTCCTAAACTAGGAAAGCACTCCTATCCAACGGCAATGACGTCGCTGACTGAATACCCCTGAAATTTCTTCTTCTTTCTTTCCCTCAACCATGGACAAAACATCTTCTGTTATTGCAGCACTCGATGCTGGCAAGCTTCCCAGCCAACTCCAGATCAATGCCATCATCGACTGGATCCTCCTCGACATCATTCCTTCTGATCCAACCGAGCTCGAGGACCTCACTGAACGCGGCAAGGCCATTGCCCGCGACATTACTGACCTGCTAAACGCCTATAAGCAATTGGGAACTAACAAAAACGGTGCCATCTCATCTTCTCTTTTCTCTGCTTAGTTGACCATCGTCTGAAGATGACAATCTTGTTCAAGACACCCTTTGGTATTTGTCCGAGGGTGACTTGTCTGCAACTCGTCTCGAAGCAATCGACGTCAAAGAAGCGTCGGCAGACTTGAATGCACTTCGCTCTGCTCTGAGGAATCTGCTCAAGACCGTCTGGACGAACATCACTGGCGAAGGAAACCAGCTGCTCGGCGACTTTGCTTCTTTTATCCGACTCGCACTTGCAGACTTTGCAGAGTCCTTCGAGGCTCAGGCCGCCCAAACTAAAGAAAGCCTGAGGACGACGGAAGGCGAGGTCCAGCGAGGCGAAAGGGATCCTCTCGGACGGAAGCACAAGACAGCCGAAGAGGAACGTGAGGAGGCGGACCCCAAGGTCAAGTTTAGGAAGACAATGGATACGATCAAAGATGTCGGCACGGACACCATCGCAGCAGGCCAGTCCGTCAAGGACACCGTAGAAGACAGGGCCTCGAGGACCCGCGCGCGCATGACCGAGGCCTTCTACCAGGTTGGTTTATGTAAAACCACTACCTTTGTTTTTATTTTGAACTTTGTGTTAGGTTTGCGATCGTGCCCAGAAAGATGAGCAGTACAAGCAATCCTTGGACACCCTCTTTAACGTTGCATCCAAGTGGTTAAACCGAACACTTGACATCGCTGCTACTGAGGAAGTTTCCTCCCTGAGCGCATTCATCCATGACCCTACGGCAGATAAGCATGTTCAGCGTGCTCTCACCAATATCCAGACACTCTTCGAACGTTTCGCTGGTGGGAAATCCCTTGACAATGTGTTTGCCAACCTGCGGACCTGCGCCCTCGACATCAAGCAGGACAGAGATTTGAAGGCGTGGTTTGACGACCTCATCAGTCACATCCGTTGTGGCCTCGGTACCCCGGGTTATGCTCGCAGTGAAGAAGCTCAAGTGAATCACGAGCGGCTCGAGCGTCGCTGGAAGGAACTTGTCGATAATAACTCCGATGGTGCACAGAAGTGGAGGTTCGACCTTGAAAATTTCCGTCGAGACCTTCGCGAGTTCCAGCAGGCAGTCGCTGATGATCCCGACCTCAAACGCATCAAGGAGGCCCACACCAGGTTTGTTCGGGACGCGGAAGAGAGTATCGTCGCTGGTGCGAGACTTGGGTTGCAATTCGCGTTGGAGCAAGCCTCTTGGTTCTGGCAAGACTTGTTCAATGTTTACACACAACGCGTTCTCGGCAAGCTGAAGAATATTCCTATCCCTCGGTAAGTCATATAGCTGTGTAGGGAATGTAGTTCCTGACCGATGGCAGAACCGAATACGTTGACCGCGAGGTCGAGTTTGTGCTCGAGAATCTCGACATTTCCTCCCTCAGACTTCTCCCAGGTCACGCGTACATGCGCAACATCACGGACATCGAGATCACAACCCCTGGAAAGGGCCCGTCTTCGATGACGACCACATTCGGGACTCTCACTCACATTCGCCTCCAAGCCATGCAGCTCTCCCTCCGGGACGTTTCCTTCTACTACAAGGACAAGACGTCAGCCGTTGGCCCAGACTACTTCACTGGAATCATGCAGTTCAACCTCCCCACCCAGGGTGTTGACGTCGACTTCAAGTTCCGACTGATTCCGAATACAGAAAACGGCCTGACTGAACGGGAGCGAAGCAAGCGCTTCTTCAGCATAGAGCGTGTTAACGTTTCCCTCGCCGACGACATCAAGTTGGACATCAAAGAGTCCAACCACCCCGTGATCGCGTCCGTGTTTAAACCAGTGCTCGTTCACCGCTTCCGCGATGCAATCGAGCGCACACTCGAAGAGCACATCAGGGGAGTTTTCGAATTTACGGATGCTATCGCGTTCGACGTCACCAAACGCTCCGAAGTGTTTGCAGACACGGGACTCGGGCCCGCTCCGTCGCTTATGGCCGCGATCTGGAGCGAGATCGGTCATCTGCGCAAGCTCGAGGGAGGCATGTTGAGCGGCTGGCATGCAACTGGCACTGGGATCATCAAGGAAGGGCAACGCGAGGGCGAGCCCTCGATCGCTGTCGGGGCCGAGCCTCAAATTCTTCCTGGCGAGAAACATGGTCCGCTGGGGGTCGGCTCCGAGCCTCTCGCAGAGAGAGTACAGGTCACTGAAGCCGTTCTTGCTATGGAGGAACAGCTGGTCGCGGAGCGCATCAGGGAGATTGGCGAAGAGGGTCGGAAGCGGGTGCAAACGTTTAGGGAGAGCGTGCTACGCAAGCAGGCAGACGAGAAGAAGCATTCGGGGTGGAAGAGCGCGGCGTTTGATGTCGTCATGTAAAGTGGGGTTTCCGTCTCTTTCAACGGCCTGTATTTGTACGATAGTGGGAATATCTGCAGTCTCATTCCGGTGAATCGGCGAATTACTCTGATTAGACTAACACAATGCCGTCTGCTCCGTGAAAATTCGTATACTAGTACATGTCAACAATTTCCTTTCTTCTCGCTATCAAGACGATGTTTCTCGTTTCACACGGAAAACTGGATGAACCATTCTTTGATGCCGCGAGCACTCTCCTCCTTCGCAAAACCTGGCCAAACAAAACAGAGAACATCTATAAATCCAGACGGTAGTAAAAGAAAATACGCACGTTCGTGAGGCACGTCCATGTTCCCGCGCAAAGCAAATCCATGCGAGACCCCTGAAAACACTTGGATATAGTATGTCGACTTGTTACGTGTCAGGATATCCTCTGCGCGTCGTCGACTCTCGACTGGGAAGCTCCAGTCGTCCTCTGTCATACCGATGGC
Organism: Rossbeevera pachydermis; assembly: GCA_038090155.1. Classification (NCBI taxonomy): domain Eukaryota; kingdom Fungi; phylum Basidiomycota; class Agaricomycetes; order Boletales; family Boletaceae; genus Leccinum; species Leccinum pachyderme. The sequence continues at coordinate 15,164 of JBBPME010000430.1, forward strand.
GCAGTCAGCTACATTAATGTGAGCAAGCCACAGCGTCAGTACTCACCCGCACAAGATAGGAGGATGGGCCCTGTCGAGATGTTGGTTCCAATGAGGACAGAGCAAGTTCGCAAAATTATATAGGACAGCCACGTACGAGCAACCTTTTCGAAATGACTCTCCTCCAGGAAAACAGGGTGAGCGATCGCACCTAGAGTACGTGAAGTGTTTAACGGCCTCACTATTTCTCCTTTTTCACATCAGCAAGGGACTGTTACCTGCGACAATGGAACCCTCCGCAGCCAAATTAAGCACGAACGGTGCACCAAAGCAGTATCCTAGAGACGGGCCGATTCGTTCAGCATGTTTCGAACTATTTTGATGTCGAGGGTATGACGTACCAACCGCCGTGTACTTTGTCGTCTCAGTACCTAGTGAGGTGGACAGGTACCATTGAATACGATAAGCGGGGTGTTTTTTTGGCTAGTTACTCACCATACGTCGACTTGACGGTGTCAAACCACTTTGGGAAGGCCGCCATTGCAGGAGCGAGCGCCCCATTGATCCACCCCATCCTGTCGCTGTCCTCTGGTAAGTCCTGGTAGTATGTTCCGAAAAAGTAGTCCGGTCCGAGTACGATGAATCCTGTAGATAGTATGGTCACCAGAGGCCGTCAGCTCTTAGGCTTCCTTCCTTCGGGCCTAACGACCCGGTCAGACGTACCGCACGATGCAAAGTAATCTTGAAGCAGCTGGTTGTTGATGTGGAAGGGTCCGAACACATTTGGGAGGAATAAAAGAACTTTCTTGTGCGCCCCGTGAGCCATCGCACGCGATGGGGGCTCGGATATGTATGTGTCGAGTCCCCCGAACGGCTCCACACGGCCAACAGGGGTACCTGTGTGTTTAACACCACTGACACAGCAAGATGTTGGGGGACCTGCGAGCGATTTCGACATCGTGTGTGGTGTTCAAGTTCAATACTGTAACACGGGGCCTATTTCCCTCAGGCTTTTTATAATCCCCAAATGACTCCTGAAACGAGCCCGGAGGTGATCTCGGACGAAGTTGTTGATTGCTGAGATTCATTACCAATCGTTGTTGCGCCCGGGGCGATAAGACCACCCCGTACGTGGAGAAGCAGCATGCTTATCGTAGCAACTCGGTGATCGGCGATGAATTTGTGCCAATAGTGCTCCTATGATATATAATAAACAACGTAAGCAGCAGAATAGAAATAGATATTCAAGTTTGAGCCCTTCGCGAAGCTTCGTGTGAGTTGTTGGTAATCGACGTCAAGCCAGCAGCCTGAGACGGCAGCCTCGTTGAATAAAACGAAACCTATAAAATTTCTACAATCCCGTTAGCAAACTGGATAGCTTCTCTGACTTCCCCGTAGTTTAGTTTATGTGTTTCCGTTGTATTCCGGACAGGATGAAACAGCAATTGAACGACAACTTATTGCCTTTCAAGAAGCTTCAAGTTCAAGTTGTAGGTTGAACAGAACACAGCTTTTGCGACGCCCACCCTAGAAAATAGCAATATTGACCTTGGGTTTCGGTTATATAAGTTCGGTTTTTAGCCTCACATTGTACTACGGGGAAGTTCAGGACCTAAATCATATTAAGCAATGATTCCTGCAACGCATCGAGTCGTTTCAAATCTACACAGGAACCAAAACTTTCCAGTCGGGGCGGATTAAGTCCTCATTGGAAGCACAGTGGCCACTTCCCTTGCCCATTCTCCCGCGTAAACGCCTGACTCGCCACGAATTGTTTGGCAGAACACAATCCGTCGCACTCCCCACTGCAAAATGCAAGGTCCTGTACCACGTCGTTGACTACGATTCGTACAACTCGTTCTTCTCTTCTTCGCATGCCAACTTTTCCACAGCCATCCTCGACGAGAAGGGTACCATGTGCGAAGCGACCCAACTGCAGTTGGGGTCCGGCTTCTGCGGGTCGAGAGCGCTAGACTGTTTGAATGTTCCTATGGCGCTGGAAACCGCGGCCATTTCGGTATCGTGTGTGAAATCAACATAAAATGTGCGATCGAGGGGGAAAGTGAAAGTGGTAGGGGAGTTGTCGAGCGTGTGGTTCGTTTGCGTCTCATCTTGGGCGGGTTGACCGGTCAACCTCGCAAGTAGTTCATTGACATACCCGACGCCTTGAACCGGGCCGAGCGCGCCGCCGTATCTGTGGGAAATGACGTTCAGCGGATGCTTAACGAAATCGCGTGATACAATCATGGAAGAAATCGACACATACCAGTAGAAAAAACTGAGATCATAATAATACTCGAGCTTAGACCAGTAGATCGCACCATTTGCCAGGTGTTTCTTGTGCCACCGTGTCGTATGGACAGAGAGGATCATTAAACCTATTAGGCTATTACGATTATGTCAAATTTCATCTGGGAAAAAAAAATCTTGGTAGTAATCCAGTTTCTATGTAGACTACAGAGCACTTCATAGAAATTATAAGACACGAGCCCTCTATGTAGTACCACATAGTAAGTCTAAGGATTACAGGTACCATATAGATGGTGTCATGACCCGCCGGTACTACAGGGCCTACCAAGTCTATGTAATATAGTCTCATCCTCCGGATCCACAGACGGTACAGGTAGGGCCTGTCATGGGCTTGCAACCC